>CAUYON010208940.1:0-13071 GCA_963573935.1 Arctocebus calabarensis | reverse complement strand
CACACCCAGTCGGTGGTAACAGTTGTGATCCAGTTTCCTCCAATGAGCAGATGCTCCAGAGGTTTGTGCCTGCCTGGGTCACAGTGAGGTCTGTGGCTCCTCAACCAGTCCACTACTCCCTGTCACTGTTTGGCAGGGGGAAATGAGGCCTGACAACATGGGTACTTGATAGGGACTGGGACAATTCACTTGGTTCTAGCCCTGTCCCTGATTGATGTTATTGCTGGAACAGAACAAGTTCACAGAATTTATTTCTGTCAAGGCTATTTTCCCTGATCAGACTGGGGCTGCAAATAGATCTGACTCAGTCTGTGAGTTCCAGCCCTTTGTCTCAGCTTTCATCTCCTGAGGGCCAGGTTAGTCTGAAGGTAAGCAAAGCAGCCTTGCCCTGGTTGTCAGCTGACTCTGCGAGTATTCTAATCCCTGCGCTCTGTCTGGCGGTACCGCCTCAGGCATATCCTTCATGTGCCTTGGTTGCCGGTCCACTCTGCCAGTGGCTATCACTGGAGAAGCCTCCTGCTTCCCCTGGCTGTCCAGAAGACTGGGAGTGTCTCCTCAAAACATCCCCAGGGGTGCGAGCTCTCCTGCTATTGTTCCCACAGCTGCGGTTGCTGTTTTATGCCTCAGGAGACCTTCTTTCCAGCTGGGCCTCCTCTCGGCTCACTTTCCTCTCACCACTCCTAAGCTGGAAAATCAGCACAGGTCAGCAACAGTCCGTGCCCCGTCCACACCCCTCAAGAAAATCTCCAAGAATCTGGACTCTGTGTGGGACAGGCCTCCAGACCTCAGGTGAGAGTGGATGGGAATACCAGGAATTCTAACCTGCAGGTAGAGAGTATATACAGTTTCATGCCTGGCAGGAGAGTGCCGCAGCACCGTAGGGGAAGGAGGTCTGGTTTTTAGAAGGTCTCTCTCGTGGGGTAGAGTGGGAGGACATCTGAACTCTGCTTGCTTGTTTGTATGGAGGTATGGAGTATACTGCAAGCCACTCTCATGGGGGAGGGGACTCCCGTCCACTTGGTGATGTGCTCTGTACCATTGTTTGTGTCCTTAGGGTCTCAGGTTGCCCCAGCAGGGTTGATGTGCATTCTTCAACCTTTTCTTTTGGCTCAGATCCAAACCATTGGCTTTCTTGCTGAGTTTCTGTCCCTTAACTCTCCTTCTGGACAGGAACCTCTGCAGAAAGCTGGTTACAGATCACCATCTTGGCTCCTCCCTCCCAAAGAAACATTTTTAAACCAGAATTTGAAATTATAATGGTAGAGATCTCATTTTCATAAGGAAAGAGGAATTCCTTACCATAAATGAAAGCACTAATTTATATAGCACACAATACTGTGTAATTTTTTTAATGTTATACAACACGATGTTTTGATATATGTGTGTGTATATATATATACATATGTATGTATGTATGTATGTATGTATGTATGTATGTATGTATGTATATCATTGTGAAGAATGACTGAATCAATCATTATCTCATATTTATCTGATATTTATCATTTTTGTGACAAGGACATTTAAAATCTACCCTCTTAGCAATTTCCAAGTAAACAAAGTGTTATTAACTAATGTGCTGTACATCTCCTATACTTATTCTTCCTCTCTAACTGAAACTTTGTATCCTTTAACATCTCCCCAATTCCTCATTCCCTGCCAGCCCCTGGCAACCACCATTCTATCCCTGCTTTTGTGAGTTCCATGTGTAAGTGAGATCATGTGGCATTTGTTTTTCTGTGCCTGGCTTATTACACTTTACATAATGTCCTCCAGGTTCATCCATGCTTTACAAATGACAAGCTATCCTTCCTTTGTAAGGTTAAATGGTATTCCTTTGTGGCTCAGTGCCCATAGCACAGTAGTTATGGCACCAGCCACATACACTGATGTTAGCAGGTTTGAACCTGGCCCGGTCAGCTAACCAAGAATGACAACTGCAACAGAAAGATAGCCAGGACTTGTGGCAGGTGCCTGTAGTCCCAGCTACTTGGGAGGCTGAGGCAAGAGAATCACTTAAGCCCAAGAGTTTGAGTTTGCTGTTTACTGTTAGCTGCAACACCCTGGCACTCTACCAAGGGCCACATAGTGGGACTCTGTTTCAAAAAAAAAGGATTCCTTTGTGTGTGTAAGTGTATACCACATTTTCTTTAGCTTTTCATTCAGTGATGGCCACTTAGGTTGATTTCATATCTGAACTATTGTGCATACAGATATCTTTCAATACTAATTCTGTTTCCTTTGAATGTATATTCAGAAATAAAATTGACAGATTGTACGGTAGTTCTATTTTTAATTTTGCAAGCAATTTCCATAGTTTTCCATAATGGTTGTACTAATTTACATTCCATATTCACACTTTTTTGGATTTGTTTTGTTTTTGAGACAGGGTCTTACTCTGTTCCCTGGGCTAGACTGCAGCAGCATCACAGCTCACAGCAAGCTCTAAATTCTGAGTTCAAGCTATTCCGCCTCAGCCTTTCAAGTAGCTGGAACTACATGTGCATGCCACCATGCCCAGCTAATTTTTTTATTTTTTTGTAGAGATGGGGTCTGGCTAAGGCTGATCTCCATCTCCTGTCCTCAGGCCATCCACCTCCCTTGACCTCCCAAAATGCTAGAATTATAGGTGAGAGCCCCACACCCTGTCTGTCTTTTTAATGATAGCCATTCTAACAGATGTAAGAGAACTCATTACAGTTTTAGTTTGCATTTCCCTGATAATTAGTGATGTTGAACATTTTAATTTTTTTTAAATAAATCATGGCTGTGTACATTAATGCAATCATTGGGTGCAATGTGCTGGTTTTATATACAATTTGAAATGTTTTCATCAAACTGGTTAACAGCCTTCATGGCATTTGCTGAGTTATTATGTTAAGACATTTATATTCTATGCTTAGTAAATTTAACTTGTACCCTGTACTCTCCCTCCACCCATCCTCTCTCTTCTCCCTTCCTCTCCCCTTTCCCCTCCTTCTTGGGCTATAATTGGGTTATAGCTTTCATAAGAAAGCTATAAATTGGTTTCTTAGTAAGACTGAGTACATTGGATACTTTTTCTTCCATTCTTGATATACTTCCCTAATAAGAATATGTTTCAGCTCCATTCATGTAGACATGTAAGAGGTAAAGTCTCCATCTTTCTTCAAGGCTCCATAATATTCCATGGTGTACATATACCACAATTTATTTATCCATTCGTGGGTCAATGGGCACTTGGGCTTCTTCTATGACTTAGCAATTATGAATTATGCTGCAATACACATTCTGGTACATATATCTTTGATATAATGTGATATTTGGTGTTCTGCATATATTCCTAGTAGAGGAATTGTAAGATTGAATGGCAGGTCTGTTTTTAGATCTCTAAGTGTTCTCCAAACATCTTTCCAAAAGAAACGTATTACTATGCATTCTCACCAACAATGTAGAAGTGTTACCTTTTCTCCACATCCATGCCAGTATCTCTGGTTTTGGGATTTTGTGATGTGGGCTAATCTTACTGGAGTTAGATGATATCTCAAAGTAGTTTTGATTCACAATTCTCTGATGATTAAGGATGATGAGCATTTTTTTATGTGTCTGTAGGCCATGCACCTGTCTTCTTCAGAAAAGTTTCTCTTTAAGTCCCTTACCCACCCTGAGATGGAATCACTTGTTCTTTTTTTTTTTGCTAAAATGTTTGAGTTCTCTGTGGATTCTGGTCAGAGACTTAACCTGCAAATATCTTCTCCCATTCTGAGGGCTGTCTACTTGCTTTACTTACTGTGTTCTTGGCTATGCAGAAGCTTTTTAGTTTGATCAGGTCCCAGTAGTGTATTTTTGATGTTGCTTCGATTGCAACATCCCAAGGGGACCTTCTAATAAAATATTCGCCCAGGCCAATCTCTTGTTCAAGAGTTTTCCCTGCACTTTCTTCTAGTATTTTTATAGTTTCATGTCTTAAGTTTAAATCTTTAATCCAGTGAGAGTCTATCTTAGTTAATGATGAGAGGTGTGGGCCCAGTTTCAGTCTTCTATAGGTCACCAGCCAGCGACCATTCACCCAGCACCATTTGTTAAATAGGGAATCTTTACCCCAGTGAATGTTTTCAATTGGCTTGTCAAAGATCAAATAAGTGTAAGTAGCTGGGTTCATGTCTTGGTTCTCTATTCTGTTCCATACATCTACCTCTCTGTTTCTGTGCCAGTACCATGCTGTATTGATCACTATTGATTTATAGTATAGTCTGAGGTCTGGTAGAGTAATTCCTCCTGCTTTGTTTTTATTTCTGAGTAATGTCTTGGCTGTTCGAGGTCTTTTCTGATTCCATATAAAATGAAGTATTATTTTTTCAAGACCTTTAAAGTATGACAGAGGAGCTTTAATAGTGATTGCATTAAAATTGTTGCTTTGGGTAGTATGGACATTTTAACAATGTTGATTCTTCCCAGCCATGAGCATGGTATGTTTGTCCATTTGTTAACATCTTCAGCTGCTTCTTTTCTTAGAGTTTTGTAGTTCTCTTTATAGAGATTTTTCACGTCCTTTGTTAGGTAAACTCTCAAATATTTCATCTTCTTTGGCACTACTATGAATGAAATAGAGTCCTTGACTGTTTTTTCAGCTTGACTATTGTTGATATATATAAAGGCTACAGATTTGTGAGTGTTGATTTTGTAACCTGAGACACTGCTGTATTCCTTGATCACTTCTAAGAGTTTTGTAGTACAATCCCTGGTGTTTTCCAGATATACAATCGTATCATCTGCGAAGAGTGAAAGTTTGATCTCTTCTGACCCTATATGGATACCCTTGATCGCCTTTTTTTCCCTAATTGTGATGGCTAAGACTTGCATTACAATGTTAAAAAGCTGTGGAGACAATGGGAAATGTTGTCTGGTTCCTGATCTGAGTGGAAATGATTTCAATTTAACTCCATTCAATACAATACTGGCTGTAGGTTTGCTGGAAATGGCCTCTATCAGTTTAAGAAATATCCCTTCTATACCAGTTTTCTTAAGTGTTCTGATCATGAATGGATGCTGGATATTATCAAAAGCTTTTTCTGCATCAATTGAGAGAATCATATGGTCTTTGTTTTTTAATTTGTTTACACGATGAATTATATTTATGGATTTATGTATATTGAACCAGCCTTGAGACTCTGGGATAAAACCCACTTGGTCATGGTGTATAATTTGTTTGACGTGTTGCTGGATTCTGTTTGTTAGGTTCTTGTTGAATATTTTTGCATCAATATTCATTAGTGATATTTGTCTATAATTTTCTTTTCTTGTTGAGTCTTTTCCTGGTTTGGGGATCAAGGTGATGTTTGCTTCATAGAATGTGTAGGGTAATAGTATTCCTTCTTTTTCTATATTTGGAAGAGGTTTAGTAATATAGGTACTAGTTCCTCTTTAAAGAATTGGTAGATTTCTGATGTGAAGCCATCTGGTCCTGGGCTTTTGTTTTTAGGGAGATTTTGTATAGTTAGTGCTATTGCAGAACTTGATATAGGCCTTTCAATATTTCTGCTTGATTCTGGCTGAGTCTTGGAAGGTGGCGTGCTTCCAAGTATTGGTCAATTTCCTTCAGATTTTCATATTTCTGAGAGTAAAATTTTTTGTCATATTCATCAAGGATTTTTTGAATTTCTGAGGAGTCTGTGGTTATTTAGTCTTTACCATTTCTGATTGATGAAATTAGAGATTTTACTCTTTTTTTCCTGCTTAGGTTAGCCAAAGGTTTATCTATGTTATTGACCTTTTCAAAAAACCAACTTTTTGATTTATTGATCTGTTATATAATTCTTTTGTTTTCAATTTCATTTAATTCTTCTCTAATTTTGGTTATTTCTTTTCTTCTACTGGGTTTGGGATTGGAATGTTGTTCCCTTTCCAGTTGCTTGAGATGTCCCATTAAGTTGTTCACTTCCTCTCTTTTCATTCCCTTGAGGAAGGCTTGCAGTGCTATAAATTTCCATTTTAGGACTGCCTTTGCAGTATTGCAGAGGTTCTGATAATTCATGTCTTCATTATCATTTTTAACAATGTTGATTCTTCCAAAATTTGGCAATTTCCTTCTTTTTTCCTTTCTTTTCTTTTTTTTTTTTTTTTTGAGACAGAGCCTCAAGCTGTCACCCTGGATAGAGTGCTTTGGCATCACAGCTCACAGCAACCTCCAAATCCTGGGCTCAAGCGAGTCTCTTGCCTCCACCTCCCAAGTAGCTGGGACTACAGGAGCCCACCACAATGCCCAGCCATTCTTTTTTGGTTTTTTGTTTGCAGCTGTCATTGTTGTTTGGTGGGCCCGGGCTGGATTCGAACCCACCAGTTCAGGTGTATATGGCTCTTGCTTTAGCCTGTTGAGCCACAGGCACCGAGCTGGCAATTTCCTTCTTAATCTCATCTATGACCTAGCTATCATTCATGGTTCTGTCCATAAGGTTATTTATCTTCCCAAGTTTTTGTATGAGTATGCAGATTCCTGTTGTTACTGAGTTCAACTTTTTATTCATGATGGTCCAAGAAGATGCAAGGAATAATTTCTATTTTTTTGAATTTGCTGAGTTTAGACTTGTGACCTGAGATGTGATCAATTTTAGAGTATATTCCATGGGCTGATGAGAAGAATGTGCATTCAGTTTTGTTAGGATGAAATGTTCTGTAGATGTCTGTTAAATGCAAATGTTGAATGGTTAAGTTTAAATCTAAAATTTCTTTGCTTAGCTTCTCATTGGAGGATCTACCCAACACTGCCAAAGGAGTGTTAAAAATCTCTGACTATTATGGAACTGGAGGAAATCAAGTTGTTCATGTCTGTTAGAGTCTCTCTTACAAATTGAGGCGCATTCTGGTTGGGTGCATAAATATCAATAATTGAAATCTCATCATATGGATTATTACCCTTAATAAATATGAAGTGACCATCTTTATCTTTCCTTACTTTTGTTGGTTTAAAGCCTATTGTATCTGCAAATAAAATTGCAACACCTGCTTTTTTCTGACTTCCATTTGCCTGAAATATAGATGACCATCCCTTCACTCTGAGTGTATATTTATCTTTTAAGGTAAGATGAGATTCTTGTAATCAGCAGATATCTGGCCTGAGTTTTGTATCCAGTCAGCCAACCTATGCCTCTTTAGAGGACAATTTAAGCCATTCACATTAATTGAGACTATTGATAAGCCTGATAGAATTTTGGGTATGGAGTTTTTCAAAAGTCCAGTGGACATCTTTAATCCTTTCGCCACTGGGGAAGTTGGAATTTGATCAAAAGTTTCTGAGTGAGTTTACTTTTTGTGATTGAGGATTGCACTGGTCATTACAGAGGATAATGATCTGAGAATATCCTGGAGAGCTGGTTTAGTCATGGCAAATTTCTCAACATG
Source organism: Arctocebus calabarensis (assembly GCA_963573935.1). Classification (NCBI taxonomy): domain Eukaryota; kingdom Metazoa; phylum Chordata; class Mammalia; order Primates; family Lorisidae; genus Arctocebus; species Arctocebus calabarensis. The sequence continues at coordinate 5,694 of CAUYON010208940.1, read as the reverse complement.
AGAATGTCATTAAAGTATTTAATTTCTCCATCACAAATGAAGCTCAGTTTAGCTGAATATAGGATCCTGGGTTGAAAGTTATTTTGTTTTAGGAGATTGAAAGTTGATGTCCATCCTCTTCTAGCTTGAAATGTTTCAGCAGAGAGATCTGCAGTCATTCTAATATTCTTCCCCTGGTAGGTTATGGTTTTCTTACATCTGCCTGCTTTCAGAATTTTCTTCTTCATATTAACTTTAGTGAAGTTAATTGTGATGTGTCTGGGGTTTGTCTTATTCAGGAAGAGTCATGCTGGGGTTATGAAACTGTCCACTATCTGAATTTCAGAATCTCTCAGCATGTCTGGAAAGTTCTCCTTCATAATCTCATGATAAAGGGCCTCTGTGCTTTGTCAAGCAACTTTGTCACCTTCAGGAATTCCTAGAAGGCAAATATTAGTTTTCTTTGAATTATCCCAAAGCTCTCTGAGAGAATGATCCGTTTTTGCTCTCCATTTCTCTTCCTCTTTGAGTGCTTGGGAGTGTTCAAAACATTTGTCTTCAATATCGGAAATCCTTTCTTCTGCTTGCTCTATTCTGTTACTGAGGGATTCCACTGTATTTCTCAGATCATTAAGGGCTGCAAATTCTTGTCTCAGCGTGTCAAAATCTTTGGTGATTTTGTCTTTGAATTCATTGAATTCTTGAGACAACTTTTGAATTGCTCCTTGAATTCCTAATTCCAACTTTACTTCCATTCTATTAATCTTATTTGCAATCCAAACTCTGAATTCAATTTCTGACATCTCAGCCATTTGTCTATGAATGGGATCTTCAGTTGTATCCACTGTATCGTTCCCTGGGGAAGTTGACCTACTGTGGTTATTCATGTTACCAGAGTTTTTCTGCTGATTCTGCCCCATAGTTATTTTACACCATTTGGCTAGATAAGAAGATAAGGTGAAGTTGGGTTGGGGGGGCTCCCAGCTCCTCCTTTTACCCAAGAGCTGTGACTGGTGTCTATACCTTTTCTGCTAGAACTTTGCAAAAGACCCATACAGTGCTATGGCCTGAGACACTGGGGACTTACTTGGTGTGGTGGGGCTAATTGGCTCGGTCTTGTTTTCAGCTGGTCTCTGTCCTACCCTAGTGAATTAGTTATTCTCAGTTGAAATCTCAACTGCGGAGAAATACCAGTAATGAATTCACCCCACCCTCCATGGGCACCAACTGGAAAAGGAAAATCAAACCTTTCCACAACCACACACTCAGGGTACCACTTTTGATAGTCCTTGGGTGATTGGTCCAGTCTAAAAGATCCAAATCAATTGTCCCAGACAGTACCTGGTCTCAAGTGAGGGAGTTCAAAAGGTCTCTGACCACTAGATAACAGGGATCTGCTGGAAGCTTGAGTATGATTTGTTCTAGTGCTCTGTGGAGTCAGAAGGATGCCCCCAGCAAATGAATTAGTCTGGGAAGGTTGATGCCTCCTTCCCCACCTTGCACCTCTGTCACACCCAGTCACTGATAACCCCACAGGTCTATGACCCAGTTCCCTCCAATGAGCACATGCTCCAGGAGTTTGAGCCTATCTGAGTCACAGAGAGATCTTATGTCTCCTCAGTCAGGCCTCCGCACTCTGCCATCATCTGGCAGGAGAAACTGAAGCCTAACAACCTTGGGTAGTTAATGGAAGCTGAGTTGGTTCACTCAGTTCCAGCCTGCCGCTGATTAATGTTGCTGACACTTATATTTGTGCAGAATTTGTGGTTCTGTCCTGGCTATATTCCCCTGTGGACCAGATGTCATTTGAGTTCACAGACATTGTGACTCAGCCCTGGTCTGTGCCACTGCCCCGAGCTAGTGTTTCTGTTTCCCCTGTAGTCTGTGTTGGGGCAGGTGCAGTTAGAGCTTGTTCACTCAGCTTCTGGTTTCCCACCTGCCTTTGTCTCAGCTATGATCCTCTGATGGCCAGGTGTTTCTTAGTCTCACTAAAGCAGTCCTGGCACAGCCCCACCCTGGGAGTATGCTTTCTCTGCACAAGCATCTTCAATTCTCCATCCTGACATGCTCCACACAGGCCAGTACCACCTCAGGCATACCCTTTGCTCATGAGGTCTGCATTACTACCCCAGATCTATTTCACCAGTGTCTGCCACTGGAGAAGATGCCCGGCTTTCTCTGGTTGCTCAGAGAGAAAGGGAGTGTCCTTCCAAAATATCTCCAGGGGTATAAGCCCTATTGTTCCCGCTGCTGCTGCTGCTGCTCTGTTCCAGGCACTGCCTCTCCCTTTCCCATATGGTTCCTTCAGTCCACCATTTTTTTCTTACCCCTGTGCCACAGAATCAGCACAGATCTGCAACAGCCCATGCTATGTCCACACCTCTCAAGAAAATGCCCAAGAATCTGGACTCTATGGGGTGAAGCTTCTAAACCTTGGGATGAGAGTGGAGGAGAGTGCTGGAAGTTCAGAATTACAGGTAGAGAATATATACAGTTTTATAGAGTTTTATGCCTGGCATGAGAGTGCCATGGCACCCTAGTAGGGGAAGGAGGTCTGGTTTTTAGAGGATCTCTCCTGTGGTATAAAATAGGAGGACATTTCAACTCTGCTCCCTTGTTTGTTGAAGGTACACTGTGAGCCATTCTCATGGGGGAGGGCACTCCCTTCCACTTGGCGATGTATTTTATACCTTTTATTTGCATCTTTGGGGTCACAGCTTGCCTCAGCAGCGTTGATGTGCGTTCTTCAACCTTCTCTCTTGGCTCAGCTTCAAACCATCAGCTAAACTCCTAACCTTCTGTCCTTTAACTCTCCTTCTGGACGGAAGCTTCTGTGGAAGCTGACTCCAGTCCGCCATCTTGCCTCCACTTCTAATTTTTTTATTTTTGTTTTGGTAATCATGATTCAAAGGGTGGTAAATTTTATGACATACAAAGAAAAGTAAGATTTTTGTAGGCAATACAAATTTAGTTCCAGCATCAGGAAAATCTTTTTATCTGCCCAGTTTTGCCTTTTTCTTCCCCAAAATATTGTGAATGTACAAATGTTTTGGTTACATGAATTGGTTTGCACAGTTTGAGTCAAAGTCATAAGTGTGCTCATTTCCTAGAGAGTGTGCATTGTACCTATTAGGTATGAACTTGTCCCTCCTCTTCTGCCCCCTCCCACCTGCTTGCTTTCTGTAGCATTTTACTAACATGGGCACGTGAGTGTCAGTCAATTTTTTCCAATTTCTTAGTGAGTACATGTAGTGTTTCTTTTTCCATTTTTTTTTTTTAAGCAGAATGCTTTATTGACTTTGGCCTGGAAAGAATTTATACTTTAAAGTATTTTACCTTATTAAAAAAAAAAAAAAAGGAAATATAGTAGACTTCCATATTTGCTGCTCTGGGCTGAGAGAATGCTTAGCTCTCTCCTGTAATATGTGCTTCAGTATTACAACTCATCAACAAAAGGTGTATGTCCCAAATTTCCACTTGCTGTCATTGACTTCTGACCAGAAACAAACTTCTTTGCAGCATTTATGACATCATCATAAGGCACTGAATCAATCTCCTGAAGGACTGTGGATGGTGGCACATAAGAACCAGCAAGTAGTGCCTGGGATCCAACTTCATCCAGGAAACCCTCAGAAGACTCCACTGACATTAGGTATCCAGCTTTCAGTTTGTTTCTGGCAGCTTGGACATTTGCATTGGAAAGGCTTCCTTGAGCAATTGTCCTTATCTTGTTATAACATCTCCAGCAGCTGCAGCCTGGGAGATAGTGTAAATCCTGAAAGTCCAGAATCTGGGTAACCAGCATTAAAAGCAGAAACATCAAATGGCTGATGAAGTCCCTTGGCAACAGCCTGGTATAGAAGGCTGGTGGCATTGCTGCCCCTCTTGACATGTGGTCCAGCACCAAGCACATGCTGAAAAGCAAAATGCATTTGCTTCTGCACTTCCTGTGGCAACACTTTCTGCAACAAGAGCAGCGTGGACAAGACTGTTTCCATTCTGTTCTCGAATTTCACCTCCTTGGTATCTGGCCTTAGCACCAGTTAAACCAAGCTCTCCCCTCATGTTGAGAAACTGTTCAGCAATTTGCTTAAGAACAGGATGACTCACACCAAGTCCAACCAAAGCTATTCTTGCACTTGTAAAATGATTCTGAACATAGTAATGTAACTCCTCTGAGGTCACTTTTCCAATCCTATAGTCAGGACAATACAAGGAATTAGCCAAGGCATTCTGGTAAGACGCAGCATGCAAATTTTCAATGACTTGAGCCTATGGATTCTGAAAAGCCATTGCTTTGTCAACCCTTAGTTGAGACTGAAGGTCAGCTACTTCCCAATGATGAAATTCTGGTGCTATGGTGACATTGAGCAGGAACTTCATTAGAATATCAACATCACCCCTCAGGCATTCCAGGGGGTAAGCTATGTTCTCCCTTGTTGCAGTCACACTTAATTTACCACCAGCTGCTTCAATTCCATAAGTTATCTTGAAACAGAAAGCTCCTTTTGTAGTCAAACTGGATGCAAGATGCAGCAAATAAGAGATTCCTAAATTGTTAGAGTCCTCATATCTACTGCCTGCTTTAACGAACAAACCAATCCTCAATGCAGGACCATAGGTTTCCAAAGAAGCAATCACTAAACCATTCAGTAATTTGGTGAACTCAAGGCCCTGAGATTGTGGAGATGCTCCTGCATGGGCAGCTGTGGCTTTAACTTTGGGGGCAACTTTGAGGGAATAAAATTTCAAGAAGGACCCGGCTCTGGTTAGCACCTTCATGGTTCAAGATTGCTCTGACCTGCGGTTTCGCCACCATATTAAAGAAAAGCAAGATGGTCCTTTTTCCATTCTTGTAATACTTCACTTAGAAGAATGGTCTCCAGGTCTATCCAGGTTGTTACAAAAGGTATTATTTCACCATTTTTTTAGTGGATGAGTAAGTACTCCTTGGTGTATATATACCACATTTTGTTAAAACACTCATGTATTGATGGGCACTTGGTTTGATTCCACATTTTTGCAATTGTGAATCTCACTGTTTTAAACATTCGAGTACAAGTGTCTTTTTGATAAAATGACTTTTTTTCCATTGGGTAAATGCCCAGTAATGATATTTCTGGATCAAATTATAGGTCTACTTTCCTTGAGATATCTTCATACAACTTTCCATAGACATTGTACAGTCTCGATCAACAGTGTATAAGAGTTCCTTTCTCTCTACATCCATGCCAGCATTTGTTGTTTTGGAGTTTTTTGGGTAAAAAGCCATTCTCATTGGAGTTAGGTGATATATTATTGTGGTTTTGATTTGCATTTCCCTGATGATTAGAGACATCAAGCACTTTTTCACATGTTTTTTGGCCATTAGCATATCTTCTTTTGAAAAGCATCTGTTCATGACTTTTGCCCACTTTTTTATGGGATTTTTTTTCTTGCTTATGTGCCTGAGTTCTTTATAGATTTTGGTTATTAGCCCTTTATTAGATGTACAGCATGCAAATATTTTCTCCTGTACTGTACGTTGTCTTTTCACCCTATCTATTGTGACCTTGGCTGTGTATAAGCTTTTTGTTTTTGTTTGTTTTTTTTTTTAATAATTTTATTGAATCATAATTATGTACATTGGTGCAATCACAGGGCACGATTCATATACATTCAGAAATATTTTGATCATACTGTTACAGATATCCTTCATGGCATTTCCTTGATCAC
>CAUYON010208939.1:0-14295 GCA_963573935.1 Arctocebus calabarensis | reverse complement strand
CTTCTACACTGCTGGTGGAAATGCACACTAATACGTTCCTTTTGGAAGGATGTTTGGAGAATACTTAGAGATCTAAAAATTGACCTGCCATTTGATCCTATAATTCCTTTACTAGGTATATACCCAAAAGACCAAAAATCATATTATAACAAAGACATCTGTACCAGAATGTTCATTGTAGCCCAATTTATAATTGCTAAGTCATGGAAGAAACCTAAGTGCCCATAGATTCACAAATGGATTACTAAATTGTGGTACATGCATACCATGGAATATTACGCAGCCTTATAGAAAGATGGAGACTTTACCTCTTTCATGTTTACATGGATGGAGCTGGAACATATTCTTCTTGGCAAAGTATCTCAAGAATGGAAAAAAAAGTATCCAGTGTACTTGGCCCTACTATGAAGCTAATTTATAACTGTCGTATGAATGGTATAACCCAACTATAACACAAGAATATAGGGTAAGGGGCAAGGGTAGGGAGGGGAAAGGGGAGGTTGTGGCAGAGGGAGGGTAATTGGTGGGGCCACACCTATGGTGCATCTTAGAAGGGTCCAGGTGAACCTTATTAAATGCAGAATACAAATGTCTTCATATAATAATGGAGAAATTTCCAGGAAGGCTATGTTAATCAATTTGATGAAAATAGTTAAGATTGTATATGAAACCAGCACATTGTACCCCTTGATTGCACTATTGTACACAGCTATGATTTAATGATAAAGATAATTTTAAAAGAAAAAAAAAGTATGATTACATTCTATTCTTTTAAGTAGACAATAGGAATATGTCTAGAAAAACAATGTAAATACATCGATTAAAAAAATATATTTTATTGGGCCAGATGCAGTGGCTCACGCCTGTAATCCCAGCGCTCTGGGAGGCTAAGGTGGGTGAATTTCCTGAGCTCACGAGTTCAAGACCAAACTGAGCAGGATGAGACGTGGTCTCTAAAAGTAGCTGGGCATTGTGGTGATACCCACAGTACCATCTACTTAGGGAGGCTGAGGCAAGAGAATCACTTGAGCCCATGAGTTTGAGGTTGTTGTGAGCTATGACGTTACAGCACTCTACCCAGGGTGAAAGAGTGAGAATATATCTCAAAAAATATATAAAAAAAACTTTATTGTTAGAAAATGCTAAAGATTCCGTCAGCCTGCAGTAAGTCATAGTCTTCGTACTGGTAACGATCTTGGCTCAATGTTGATGGCTGCTGATAGCTAAGGATTATGGTTACTGAAAATTTGGGTGGCTGTGGAAATTTCCTAACATAAGACAACAATGAGGACTATAAACCTCATATAAGCACTTTGGGAGTCCGAGGCAAGAGGATTACTTGAGGCCAGGAGTTTGAGATTAGCCTTAACAATGTAGTGAGAACTCACCTCTACAAAAAGCTTTAGTCTCAGCTTCTCAGAAGGCTGAATGAAGAGGCTTGCTTGCACCAAGAAGCTTATGGCTACAGTAAGCCAGGGTGATGCCCCTGTAAGGTAGCCTGAGCCACAGAGCTAGATATGTCACACACACACACAAATAAAAATAGAAGGAGAGGAAAGGAAAAAAGAGATAGCAAGAATAATAACATTTACAACATCAATTGACTTTCTTTCGTAAGACTTGTCTCTACAGCAAGTGATGTTATTTGATAGCATTTTACCCACAGTTAACTCCTTTCAAAATAGAGTCAATCCTTTCAGAGCCTGTTCCTGCTTTATCGAGTAAGTTCATATAATATTCTAAACCCTTTGTTGTCATGTAAACAGTGCTCACAGCATCCTCACCAAGACTAGATTCCATCCTAAGAAACCACTTTCCTTGTTTATCCAAAGAAGCAAGTTACCAAGTTTCATCATGAGATGGCAGCAATTCAGTGAAGTCTTCGAGTTCTACTTCTAATTTTCGTTCTCTTTCTGTTTCCACCACATCTTTAATGACTTCCTCCACTCACAACTTGAACCAGTCAAAGTCACCCATGAGAGTCAGAATTAACTTCTTACAAACTCTTGTTAATATTGACATTTTGACCTCCTCTTATGAATCATGAATGGAATCTAAAATGGTGAATCCCTTCCAGAATGCTTTCCATTTACTTTACCCAGATCCATCAAAGGGATCACTCTCTATGCCCTCTGTAGCCTTATAAAATTTATTTCTTAAATAATAATACTTGAAAATTAAAATTACTCCCAGATTCATGGGCTGCAGAATGAATATTGTGTTATCAGGCAGGGAAACAAAATTAATCTCTTTGTACATGTCCAGCAGAGCTCTTAAATAATTAGTTCCATTGTTAATGAGCAGTCATATTTTGAAAGGAAACTTCTTTTCTGAGCAGTCTCAACAGTCAACTTAACATATTCAATAAACTGTTCTGTACACAGATTTGCTGTTATTTATGCTTTGCTGTTCCATTGATAGAGCACATGCAACGTACATTTAGCATAAGTCTTAAGGATCTTGAGATTTTCAGAATGGTAAATGAGCTTTGGTTTCAACTTAAATTCACTGGCTATATTAGTGCCTAATGAGAGAGTCAGCCTGTCCTTTTTGATTTTGTAACCAGGTATTTACTTCTCTCTATCCATGAGTGTCCTAGATATCAGCTTCTTCCACTAGAAGTTTGTTTCCAACATCATCAGTGCTCTTAGCTAGAACTTTTGGGTAACTTCTAATAGACTCTCCTTTATCACTTGCTGCTTAACCTTGTACTTATATGTTATAGAGATAGCTTCTTTACTTAAACTTCATGAATCAATGTCCGCTAGCTTCAAACTTTTCTTCTGCAACATTCTTATCTCTCTCAGACTTCAGAGATTTGAAGAGAGTTAAGGCGTTGGCATGGGTTAAACTTTGGCCAAAGTGAATATTGTGGCTGATTTGATCCAGGCATAGTGGCTCATGCCTGTAATCCTAGCACTTTGGCAGGCTGAGGTGGGTGGATTGCTTGAGCTCAGAAGTTCAAGATTAGCCTGAGCAAGAGTGAGACTCTGTCTCTCTTGGAAACAGGAAAACCTAGCTGGATGTTGTGGTGGGTGCCTTTAGTCCTGGCTATTTGGGAGGCTGAGGCAAGAGGATTGCTTAGGTCCAGGAGTTTGAGGTTGCCATGAGCTTTGAAACCAGGGCACTCTATACAGGGCAGCACAGTGGGATTCTGTCAAAAAAAAGAAAAAGAAAGAAAGAAAGAAAAAAGAAGAAGGGAAAGAAAGAAAGACTGAAAGAAAAGATAAAAGGAATATTGTGGCTTAAACTTTCTCCATACCAACAATAATATACAGCTATTTCGCCACTTATTATTCATGTGATCACCAGAGCAGGACTTTCCAGAACTTTACCTTTTCATTCACAACTTGGCTAACTGTTTGGGACAAGAGGCCTAGCTTTCAGCATATCTCAGACTTCATCATGCCACTAAGTCTAATCATTTCTAGCTTTTTCTATCAAGTGAGAGATGTGCAACTCTTCCTTTTACTTAGACACTTAGAGGACACGGTAGGGTTATGAATGGCCTAATTCCAATATTGTCTGTATATCAGGGAATAGGAGACCCAAAAAGGAGAGAAATGGGGAAATGGCAGGCTTGTGGAGCAGTGGGAACACACATATTAATAAATGTTTGCCACCTCATATGGGCACAGTCTGTGGTACCTCAAAACAATTATAATAGTAACATCCAATATCACTGATCACAGATAATCATAGCAGGTGTAACAATGACACAGTTTGAAATACTGTAAGAATTACTAAAATGTGACACAGAGTCATGAAGTGAGTACTAGAAAAATAGCCCTGGTAGAGTTGCTTAACACAGGTTGCCACAAAACTTCAGTTCGTAACAAATGTAACATCTGTGCAGGGCAATAGAGTGAAGCAGAATCAAATGAGTTATGACTATAGCATATCATACAAGAAATACCCATTGAATGCTCAAAAGTATTCCTTCTGATCCTCTTTGAATACCTATTTGCTGTTCTGTAATGACAAATGTGAGCTGCATCATTTGTCACGAGCTTTCTTTATTTTTTCTAATAATATTCATTTTCATAAGGACTAACCTTTACATAGTACTAATGTTCTTTCAAACAGCATTATGTTTTCTCAGTTTTCCATCAATTGTCTCCCCTGCTCCAGAGAACCACAGAATTCAGCAAAAACATTAACTAGCTCATTTTTCTTTGGGCTAGGTCTTCTTAGGATCAGTTGGTTTCCACTTTACATTCAAGTTTATGCAAAATAGATTTAATTGCCTGTCACTCACATTGGGAAATGTTCCAGATATAAGTTGCTATTTAAAATGGTTTAGAGTTCATATTTTTCAAATCTCCATATTCATTTAAAGGCGCTGGAAAGAATGAATTCTTAAATTCAGAAAAATGTTGTCTATCCAAGATTTAGGAAATTGAGGATCTAATAGTCCAAGTTTTCTTTGTTTTATTTTGTTTTTAATAATTATTATTCTATTTAGTGGCCAAAATATCCCATGACTGCTGAGAAAACATACAGCATATTAAGTACAAATACACATCATATGTAGTATTAGCTTCATTTGGAGAAATTATTTAGATACACTTGTTTTCTTATAAAATAACCAGGCAGACTTGAGAAGAATATTTTATCTAATTTAATTTTCAGAAAGTTCCTCTGCATGATTGCAAATTAAAAAAAAAAAAACCCTTCTGACATAGCCTGGGATATACCTAACTCTGTCGTTAGAGGATGACATCGTAGCTACGGAACCATAAACCAAAACTGTTACACCCCTGTCACCTATCATCTTACTTCCTGGATAGAAGAACCGTCTAACAGACATGGTTGCTGATTCTACATCTGCAAAGGCAGCACTTTGTATCTGTCTCCAGAATAATTGCAGTATGTGTTTGCAGCCTTTTTAGAGTAGATAAGTATACAACAATGATAAATCAAACCTTCAGTGCTGGAGAGAAACTCTATACCATTCTACCACTTATGCAAAACTATGAAAAGACTAAGGTGGGGTGGCACCTGTAACTCAGTGGGCAGTGTGCCAGCCCATAGACCAAGGGTGGTTCAAACCCAGCCCCGACCAAACTGCAAAAAAAAAAAAAAATAGCCAGGCATTGTGGAAGGGCCTGTGGGCTTAGCTACTCAGAAGGCTGAGGCAAGAGAATTTCCTAAGCCCAAGAGCTGAGGGTTGCTGTGAGCTGTGATGCCATGGCACTCTACCAATGGCAACAAAGTGAGATACTGTCGAGAGAGAGAGAGAGAGAGAGAGAGAGAGAGAGAAAGAAAAGAAAAGAAAAGACTAGAGTGGAGAAAAGAAAAGAAAAGACTAGAGTGGAGAAAAGAAAGAAAAGCACAAAATAATTTAAAGTCTTATAAGATTGATGGACTTAAAACCAATGATTTTTCATTCTACCACAAACTTAACCCCCCTCAAAATATTACATTATGAGTTTTGTGGTAAATACTTACACATGTATTTTTCCTAATTCAAAATCTAAAAGAGAATATCAATAGACAGATTATATAAAAAGAAAAAGAAACTGGTCTTACAACATGGATGTGTATGGATAAATATAACATATGGATATATATGGATATATAAGAAACTGGTCATATCCATATATGGATATATAAGAAACTGATCTTACAACATATGGATATATATAGGTAAATATAACATAAATATAAATATATATAAATATAAAAGTCTTCATCCTCACTAATCTTAAATTTCTTTTTTAGTGTTACAGACTTGTTCCTGAAAACTATAAAGGGAAAAATTTCTTGAGATTTCCCCTGAAAAGGGAGATGGAAAGTGGTGGTGTAATTTTTCCTATTTCCCCAGACACCTCTTCTTCCTTACTTGAGCAGTGCTATGGCAGAGGAAGCACAGGATGTCTTACCTCCTAAAGGAAAGATTGTGGATTCCCAGAGCCTTAATTTCCTCAGCTATGAAATGAGAGTTATGAGATTTATCTCAAAAAGATCTATGAAGATTACCTTATACTATGAGATAGAGATAGTCAACTACAGCGAATGATGCATAGTAGAAATTCCAGAAATGTCTGTTTCTTTCCATGCTCCCATCTGACACTGAGTAAGACTTTAATATATTTAGAGTCACAGTCTCAGAATCATAAATACAAGGGAATAAGGGACAGAATAGGAGTTTTTTCTGTCTATTGTCATGTTTACATAATGACCACATTTATGGAACTTGTTGAAAAGAAATTAAAAACAAAAACCACGTAAGGAATGCATGAAGATAAATACATTCAGAAAAGAAAACGGATGATTACTGCATCAAAATATGAAGCAATATTAATAATAATAATGCCAAGAAAGTAACGTTCACATTGTCACAGAAGAGTATGTCTATTATAGAATGCTTTGACTCTGAGGCTCAGTATGAAGTCATCAGTTAACTTCTTATTTTTTTTCCAAAGTCTCAAAAAATAGACAACTAGTATTATATAAATAAAAGTAAAAGATCTAACAAGTAAGAAGTATACTAGTCTATGGTTGTATACCATTGCAATTATAACAATAAATTATACTGGATCACCATATTACCATTTTTTCTATAGCTGTGTCACCTACACTATACTCCACTTATGGCCTGTGTTTTTATCATCCTACTGTTTCTCTGTTCCACTTGGCACATGGAAGCTCAGTAGAATTTGACATTTCCCCAGGCAAACCTCCACTCCAATATAACCCTAACTTTGTGATAATGGTCAGGGAAAGACAATGATAGAGTTGTTAAAATTTTTCAAATTCCATCTGGCGAAATATATGTTACAGAAATATAATCACAGCTACATGGAAAACTTTAATTCCTGGAGTGTGTTACATCTATAGAACTTATGCATCTGAATACTCAGATGTGATTTTTTAAAAATTCCCATAAAAGAAGTAAATTGTGGTAACTAGGAAGTCAAATAAAACATCCAAAGATTCTTATTTTTCAACTTTTTCTTTTAAAAGTCGGACATTTTCACAGCTGCTACAAACATCTTTAGTTGTTCTATTTTCTGTGCTTGTGTGGGAGTGGAAGTGATTGAGGAGCGGGGTTTTAATGCCCCTAATCCTGGGCAGCTGGATTCCCCAAGTGCTTCAGCTGCCTGTATTCTTCTTTACATGCAGGTATTGGCATAGCTGAGGATTTCTTCCATTCCTACTTTAGTCTTTGTTTTCCTAAATTTTGCTCCCCAACAAAGCTAACTTGAAAGGAATCTTTGGGAACACAAAGTCCAATGCAATACAGTCTGTATCCCGATTTCTGACACATACATATGTATAGTGCTGGTGACTTAAAAATAGTGATTATCTTTCTCTGGTTGGGGGGAGCAGTTTGTGTCTTCTCTTGTTATGTTGGAATTCCTTTTAAATCTCTAAGAAGAGTTTGTTTAAAAACAAAAGCATATGCCTTTGTTTAGACACATAAGTGTTTTAGGGGTGAGACTATTTTAACACTCTCTCTGTATCCTTACTCTTTCCAGAAAAGTCTAGTATAAGGAAGTTTTATTAGGGAAGCTGGATTACATCTTTTTCTGTTGATTGGAATGAGCCCTGGATGAGTAGGTCAGGAGATCTGTATGCTAGCACAAGCTAGGTCTTATTGCAACAATCCCCTGTGAGAGACAATAGGGGCTGTGGATGGAGATAAAAGTCAAGTTAAGTAATCAGAATCTGGATATAATCTGACAAACAGAATTCATAGGAATTGTTGACTAAAAGTGGGTTGTGGGTTATGAGGTAGAATGGAGTAAAGGATGATTCCAAGTTTTAACTTTTATCTTTGCCTGACCAACTAGAAGAATAAAGTTTTATTTTGCTGAAATGGAGATGGGCAGGTTGTGGCAAGAACCTTCAAGTCTTGAAGGTAAAGCAAGGGCTTTGTTTTGGAGAGTGTTAAGTCTGAAATGGCAATAGAAACTCACATAGGAATGCTTAGCTAAATTTATAAGTCTGAAGTTTAGGAAAAAAGATCAAGACTTGGTGTTACCAATGTATAGACAGTATTTAAAGGCACTGGAAAAAAGCAATAATAACCCAGGCAATTCATTGACAGGAGAAAAGAAAAAAAATCTGGTGATTGAGGATACTTCAATGTTTAACATTTGGGGAGAGATGAATAACCAGCAAAAGAAACACAGAAGGACAGGACAATGAGATAGGAACAGAACTGAAATAATGACTTAGGAGATCAAAAAATAAAAGAATTTCAAGAAGAAAGAAGCAATCACTGCATGCTAATAGGGTGGAGCAAAATGTCTGTTTTGTTGACTCTTCTATTCCCTTCTTGGAATAAAATTTTTCCTAGATAAATATACAAAAACCCAAGCTTTGTCTTTGATTGTATGACCTTAGAAAGATTCATTTCAACTCTATGATAATTGTTTTCCTCCTATTAAATGAAAATTTAGTAATATATTTGATTTACTATCCAGTAATTATACAAAAATTTTATCTTTCAAAATTTAAAATTACATTTGGTAAAATAAAGAAGAAAGGTTAAGATTTTTAAAGACTTCCTGCAAATTTGTAAAGAGTTAAAATAGTTAACATGAGGCACCCTGTTTTCCCACCTTCACTGAGATACACAGGGGCCAGATGCTTCCTGCCTCGTCTCCAATTAGTTAGACTCTGCTCAAGTCATATGGAAGAAGTGCACTGAAGTTAGGTTACTGGGAAAAATTAAGTATTTCCCAGAAAAGTTGTTTGTTTTTTTCTTTTTTAAATTCAGTTGCTGAGGACTCGCAACAGTATCTAAAGCACAAAAAAAATTGTTGCCAAAAGAAAAGTGTGGACATGAAGCTATAGTACTGAAATTTACAATATGATTGGCCCTAATTAAACTTCTGACATAGCACCAACAATAGTAAGTTTTCATAAAAATGATGCAGAATTAAAGAATTTTTAAATGCAAAAAGTAACATTTTCATGCTGTATTATTAACTTTATTATCTTTGACTTCTAAATTTATGAAACTGATCACAAGGCAACTAACCTACTTTCATAAAATGACTTTTCCACATTTTCACAGCACACTTGGTCAAGTGGAGATAGTATGAAATGGACCACGGTACTGACTTCAAATTCAGTGATTGCCTCCCCTCAAAAAATTATCTTTGGTTTTGGAGAATAATCTTTAGTTAAAACAGTTAAATTTTATTCTTTTGGTTCTATTTTTAATTCTTTTTAAAAATACACCACTTGTTAAGTTCTGAAGCCAAGCAGAACTGTTAATTTTAAGTTGCCCAAACCAACAATGAAATCTGAGATAAAATACTTATTTCTAAGGTATTAAAATCTAAATTTCAAGCTAAGAGAGGAAAGGATCTAATCTAGGTACTTTACCATAATATTTCTCACATATAGTAGGCATTCAATAGGCATTTGTGTAATAAATAAAGAGTTTAAATATTTTACTCCAGGTATCTCATGGCTTATACCATTCCCTTTTTTGAGTCAACTTAAATTTCACAGTTATAATTACACCTTATCAGGTTACTGTGTGTAAAATATAAACACCCACAATTTAGCTATTTCTGACTTGATTTCCTTTTCTCACTAGCATTTATCTAGTTTCCTATAAATTTCACTCTATTTTCTTATTTACTGTCTCTGTTCTCCTTCAGAATAATGCTCCATAGCGTAGACACTTGAGTTTCTTATGTGAAAATCAATCCTCAGTGGTAAGGACATTGCCTTGTTCTGATATTCTTCATTAAATATGTATGGCATGGAATGAATGAGTGAGTAGAATGACAAATGTCATTCTACTTGTTAAAGAATATGTTTTACGATCAGCTTTATTCTCAGAAAATAGAGTAAATATAAAGACGTAGAAAGATGTTATAATAAAAAGCAAAGAGAGGAAAACATAGATGTTTTTCAGCATAAAGAACAAACCATAAGGCTAGTCAGCCACTTTGCTTCTTAAAACATCAGAAAGCTATCTACAAGCTAACTTTTTTGGTTGAAAATAAGGTAAAACATAAAAAGAAATGAATGGCTAGGTTTAAACATGCTGGGAATAATTAAGGAGATAAAGAAGTGTGAAGACATTTACTATTTTAAAATTCTGTGTGCTTAGAAAATATCTTAAGGCAAAACAAAACAAAAAACTATGGGATACAGCAAAGACATATTATGAAGAACATTTATAGAGATAATACCTATAAAAATAAAAATCTCAAAGAAACAACCTAACTTTATACCAAAGGAACTGGAAAAATAAAAATAGTTAGTAGAAGGAAAAAACTAACAAAATTAGACCAAAACAGAAAATAGAAAGCCAAAAGAAAAAAAAATCAACAAAACTAGGAGTTGTTTTTGAAAATATTAATAAAATGAGCAAATCCTTAGGAAAAAGATATATTCAAGTAGATAAAATAAAAAATGAAGGCTCGGCACCTGTGGCTCAATGGGCTAAGGCGCCAGCCACATATACCTGAGCTGGTGGGTTCAAATCCAGTCCAGGCCTCCAAACAACAATGACGGCTGCAACCAAAAAATGGCTGGGCATTGTGGCAAGTGCCTGTAGTCCCAGCTACTTGGGAGGTGGAGGCAGGAGACTCGCTTGAGCCCAGGAATTGGAGGTTGCCGTGAGCTGTGATGCCACCGCACTCTACCCAGGGTGACAGCTTGAGGGTCTGTCTCAAAAAAATAAAAAATGAAAAGGAGATATTACAAATGATACCACAGAAGTGAGAAGGATCATTACCTTGATAACCAAAACCAGACAAAGACACTACAAAAAAGGAAAACATTATATCAATATTCCTAATGAATAGAAATAAAAATATCCTCAACAAAATACTAGAAAATTAAATGCAACAATGTGTTAAATGAATCTGGATCATACACCACCAACAAGTATGATTTACCTCTAGGATGCAAGGACGGTTCAACACCAAAAAATCATCTAATGTGATACAACAGATTAATATAAAGTAGAACAACAAAAAAAATCACATCATTATCTCAATAGATGCAGAATTGTTTGACAAATTCAACACACTTTTATGATAACATGCTCAATAAAATAAATATAAAAAGCCCAGTGTTAATTCCTACTCAATGGTGAGAAAGTTAAAATTTGTCTTCTAAGATGAGAAATAAGATAAGAATGACCACTCTTATCACCTATATTCAATACATTACTGGAATTCCTAGCCAGAGCAATTATTCATAAAAAGATAAAAGAAAAAGAAAAGAAAATGAAAGCAAAAAAAATACACCTACATTGGAAAAGAGAAGGTTAAATTGTCCCAGCTTACAGACCATATGATCTTATACATGTATAGAAAGAAACCCTAAAGACTTTATTTAAAAAATATTATTAAAAGTATGTAATGAATTTGGTAAAGCTGTAGGATACAAAGATCAGCCCAAGAAAATCATTTGCATCTGTATACACTTACAACTTAATAGCTAAAAAGGAAATTAGGAAAACAACCTCATTTATAATTGTTAAAAGAAAAACTTGAGAAAAATTAAATTCAACAGTATTTATTTGAGTAAAGAATAATTCATGAACTGGGAATCATTAAGAGTCGTAAGAAGTTCAGAAAGTTCCAAGAAGCAGTTTGAACAATGAACTTTTCTAGGCCAGACACAGAAGACACAGTGAGACTTTGTCTCAAAAAACAAAACAAAACAACAGAAATTAGAGCCTTATATATTGTTGGTGGGGAAAGGGAAATGGTATAGCCATTATAGAAAACAGTATAGAGATTCCTCAAAAAAGTAAAAGCAAAACTCCCATGTAATCCAGCAATCCTATTTCTCAGTATTTAACCAACATACTGAAGATCAGGGTCTTAAAGACATACAGCACTCCCATGTTCATTGAAACACTATGCAAGATGTGAAAACAACCTAAATGTCCATTAACAGATGGATGAATAAAGAGAACATGGTCTGTACACACAATGGAATACCATTCAGCCCAAACCAGAAGGATTCTAATTAGAAATCTACATGGATTAACTTTGAGAACATTATTCTAAGTTAAATAAACCAGTCATGGAAGGAAAAATACTGCATGACTTCACTTATAGATCTAAAATATTCAAATTGATAGAATCAAGAGGACAATAGTATTTAAAAGAGCAGGATCAGTGGATGGGGAAAATTAAAATCAATATACATAGAGTTTTAGTTAAGTATGATGAATAAGATCTACAGATCTATTGTATAGCATTGTACCTATAGTCAACAGTAATGTATTACACAGTTAAGCATTTGTAAAGAGACTAGATCTCATGTCAACTGTTTTTAACACATAAAATAAAATAAAAATTCCATGCTTGTTTTAACAATTGTCTTTCATGACAGTGAATAAAAGATATATTTTCTATTCTCTGCTTATAAAAATAAGATTATAATACAATTAACTGACTATGTATATAGACACAAATATACATATGCTATATAAATTCTCTTATATGTTTATAGTCTTATTTTAGTACTAAGTCCATTTTTATTTACATCTGAAGTAGAAGTTTTAACAATTCCAGAGATCAAAGGCCTTATTTAAGAATTCCTCACATCAGTATTACTGTATTGCCAAAGAAATTCAGTCATAATTTCTTAATATTAAAAACAGACAATTATTGCATCAAAATATCAAGCAATATTAGCAATAATTATGCCAAGAAAGCAATGTTCACATTGTCAAATAAGACATTATGGAGCGCTTTGACTCTAAGGATCAGCATGAAGTCATCAGTTAACTTCTTATTTTGTTTTTCCCAAAGTCTTAAAAAATAGACAACTAATATCATACAAATAAAAGTAAAGGAGATTTTCAAAAAACAGATCATGACAAATCCTATAGACAATAGAAAAAGAAGAATATTTCAAAATCTTTCTGCTTGATCTAGATACACCCGATATTGAAATAGGAGAAAATATGTTATTATAAAGGGAAATTACAAACATATTTCACTTATAAGTGAGGATGCAATATCCCAAACAACATATCAACAAGTTGAATTAAAAATTAATGTTCAAGTCATGTACTTTGGTCAAAATTGAACCCAATTTATGTGAGAGTTAGTCACTATTTTCTTTCCTTCTTTTGGGGGGGGTTTCTTTCCTTCACCCTCTCTCTCTCCTTCTCTCTTTCTGTCTGCTCTCTCCTTCCTCCATGCCCCACTGTGTCATTAATTGTCTTTAATTGTCCTCATATCAAAGTGGAATACATAGGATTCATGCTTCTTCATTCCTGTGATGTTTCACTAAGAAATAATGTGTTCCACCTCCATCCAAGTTAGTACAAATGCTGCAATATCTCCATTGTTTTTGATAGCTGAGTATTATTCCATGGTATACATATACTATAGCTTACCTATCCATTCCTGGGTTGAAGGACATTTAGGCTGTTTCCACATTTTAGCAATTGTAAATGGGCCTGTGATAAACAGCCCAGTACAAGTGCCTTTATAATAAAAGTTTTTTTTTTTCTTCTGGATAGATGCCCAGTAATGGGATTGCAGGATCAAATGGGAGGTCTAGGTTGAGTTCTTTGAGCTTTCTCCATAGTTCCTTCCAAAAAGGTTGTATCAGTTTGCAGTCCCACCAGCAATGTAGAAGTGTTCTTCTCTCTCCACATCCACGCCAGCATCTGCAATTTTGAGATTTTGTGATATAGGCCATTCTAACTGGTGTTAAATGGTATCTCAGGGAGGTTTTAATTTGCATTTCTCTAATACTTAGGGATGATGAGCATTTTTTCAAGTGTTTACTGGCCATTCGTCTGTCATTCTTAGAGAAGATTCTATTCATCGCTCTTCTCCATTGATGTATGGGATTGTTGGTTCTTTTCCTATAGATTAATTGAAGTTCTGAAGGTAATTAAACTTTTGACAGTAATCATCTGTTTTCTTTTCTGAATGTATTTATCTTCATTCATTCTTTACATGGTTTTTGTTCCTAATCCTTATTTTAAACATTGTTATTTCTGTTGAATTTTAAGCCTTTTAAATTCTGTGAAGGCAAAAAGTGGAAACCTAATTAACACATATATATGTAAAAATAAATAAATATATATTTTTTTATAAATATAAATATAAAAATATTTACATAGAGAGAGACACTCAAAGAAATGTGTGCCACTTGTAGAATGTCTTGTCATCCTTGCTTTTTTTTTTCCTTGTTTTTTTTTTTGTCGAGGCAGAGTTCTACCCTATGCCCTGAGCAGAGTGCCGTGGCGTCGTAGCTCACTGCAACCTCAGACTCCGTCTGTGGGCATCCTGCCGCCTCAGCCTCCGAGGCCGCTGGGATTACAGGCACTCACCG
>CAUYON010208937.1:0-11474 GCA_963573935.1 Arctocebus calabarensis | reverse complement strand
TTACAGGCATGAACCACTGTACTTGGCCACAGTCCTTTCTTGTGTGTTTCACATATTTTTTGTATTCTTTCTGTCAATACTTTTTTCTTTCTTGTCAGTACTTTTTGCAGTAGAGAGTTGGGACTCTGGTGTCAAAGCTATAAAATTATCTTAAATACAGCTGGATGTTGTGGTGGGAGACTGTAGTCTCAGCTACTTGGGAGGCTGAAGCAAGAGAATCGCCTAAGCCCAGGAGTTGGAGGTTGCTGTGAGCTGTGTGACGCCACGGCACTCCACAGAGGGTGATAAAGTGAGACTTTGTCTCTACAAAAAAAAAAAAAAAAGATTACTAGGAGGAAAGCCATGTTTAATTGCATGCATATGCATTTCAGTCCTACAAAGTATGAGACTTGAAGAAGGACCAGATGAGTGAAACTTATATAGACAGCATCCTGAGCTACAGAAAGGAATAAGGGCTTGGGTCTTCTCAGGGGGGAAGGTGACACAATTTGTGTGTGTGTGTGGGGGAGAATGTATGATGAATAAATGTCTTGTTATACAGATTAAGTCTTTTTTTTTTTTTTTTGAGACAGAGCTTCAGGCTGTCACCCTGGGTACAGTGCTATGGCATCACAGTTCACAGCAACCACCAACTCCTGGGCTCAAGCCATTCTCTTGCTTCATCCTCCCAAGTAGCTGGGACTACAGGTGCCAGCCACAACGCCTGGCTATTTTTTTTTGGTTGCAGCCGTCATTGTTGTTTGACAGACCCAGGCTGGATTCGAGCCCACCAGCTTAGGTGTATGTGGCTGGCGCCTTAGCCGCTTGAGCCATAGGTGCTGAGCCTATACAGGTAGGTCTTATAGGTAATAGCAGTTGTCTGCAACAGCTATTTCCTAATACAGATACTACTACTCCTGTGTCTGTAGTTTCTCAGAATAACCAGCTCAAAATATGCCCCCAAAGTATATTTTGGAGTGGCATATTTTGGTCTCCTACAGTCATATTTTGGGGTGATATTGGGCCCCAACACATGAAAGGACAGTCCATGGGCTGTGGTAACCTGGAAAGCTGGGAGGAGAAGACAACCACCAGAGTGGCTTTGGCTGGAAGGTCCCTGGAGAATGTGACCTAATGAACTGATAAAAAGAAGAGGCATTATAGACCCACGCAGTGTGGGGTGGGAAGGAAAATGTGGGGATGGAAAATCTGGATTGTACTTTTCAAGTTTAAACATTGCCTCCTCCTCTCTTAGACAATTCTGCTTCCTTGGGTTTTCTACAGAAGGGAACAGGTGGGAAGGAAGACTTAAGCAACATTTTAAACAAATGGCTTCTGTGTTTGTAGGAAAGCTATTTAAACACTGATACATAGGGAGAAACTGGTGAAGAAGAGCTTGTTAAATGGGCTACTGGCTCTGCAAACCAGTGAAGTGACCCCTGAGTTCAGAGAGGCACACCAGGGCCCAGAGGCCTGGACGGGAGAACTGTTTCTATGTGCTCTATGCTCTGGATCCAGCTTGGAGTATGTGGGGTAGTACTCTCTTCCCACCCAGAGAATCCCAGATTCCAGAGCAGCTAGGACTGCGCTTCTTTCCAGCACCAGCAAAGTCCCTCAGCCCCCATGTGGGCTGTTGTTGTTGATGGCCCATATACCATTCAAATTCAGACACCATCAACCGCAAGATATATTATTATTCTTTTTTTTTCAAATGGAACTTACTTTTTAAGTGATGAAGACATGCACTTGGGGGTGGGTAGGCAGGAGTTCTCATTTGTGTTTTGAAATCCCAAATTAATGAGCACGATAAACTGTTATTGCTGGCACTAGCTTTACCCCAAGTGGCCGAGTGGCACTGCCTGACTCTGAGTCCTTGGTGGGTCCCTTCCGCCCTCCCCTAACCTCCACTCTTTCCCTTTCCATTGACTTGGGACAGCCCGTGTCGACAGGCCAATCACAGTGGGAAGTGGGGAAGGGAGGAGGTCACAGTGCATGGGGTTCAAGGTCACAGTGGGCGGAGCAAGGGGGATCACAGTGCAAGTAAGTCAGGTCGTTCCCTCTGCTCAAGTCCAGCAGTCTGCCGGGGCAGTGCAACCCTTGGCGGACAACCCAGGAGGCGGTGAAGGTGGCCGCGGCAGCATCCTTTCTTGCCTGCGTTTATCTGCGCTGTTTGAAGCCTTGGGACCCATCAGGACCCCAAGGCTGTCTGATCACATTATTGGGCTGCCTGCTGTCTTGGGGTTGGGAGATCCTGGTTGGCCTGTCGAGGATGGGTCTCTCCTGCTCCTCCTCAGGGCTGGCGCTGCCCAGGATCCGCTTCCGGGGTTTGGCTGGAAGGGCTGGCCTGCTGGTGGCGTTGGGGCTGCTGACCACACCGTGGCTGGTGGGCCTCTTGCGGATGCGGATCTGTGGAGGGGCCCCGTGGGAAGGCTGTCGTCCTGAATCACCGTGGGCACTTTGGCAGGAGATTTGGATCTCCTCTCCTTTTGTGTGATCTTCAGGTTTTTTTCCAACCGCCTATTTCCCCGCTGTCTGCCGCCTCCTCCCTGCTCTCAGCGAGCTCCTCGCCTTCCATCTTACTCGCCGCTTTGATATGTTATTATCTTATGTACCATTACACAAGAGGAAATGCCAAAGATGGAGACTCTGCACCCTCCCACAGAAGTGGCTGGCCAGACATGTGTTGTTCTCGGTGCTAGCGTTGTGTAGAGGCGCAACAACAGTGCTACCTTGAGAGTTTGAATTACAAACCTGCAGATTTGAGGTCTGAATTCATACTGTCAATTTGGTCTGAAAACATCCAGAAGAAAATTAATTTAAGGGGGTCTCAGGTTGATAGGGGCCAGAAGTGATTGGCAGTGTGTTTCATCTCTGGGAGGACTCAGCCTTCGTCCCTGCTGACAGCCATTATAGAACACATCTTTATTTTAGTGATGTTAAAATGTGAATAAATGTGTTGCTTAAAATTAATAACCCATGGGCATGGAACAGATAGGATGTTGGCTGAACTGGTAACCAACTTATCCAGGTTTGTCTGGAACCTTCCAGTCATGCTTGCCATGAATTCCCAAGGTCTTAGACAAACCACAAAGGTTAATCACTCTACCTACCCACTTCTCTCTCTTTTTTTTTGAGACGGAGTCTTAAGCTGTCACCCTGGGTAGCTGTGGTGTCATAGCTCACAGCAACCTCCAACTCAGACTAAAGCGACATTCTTGCCTCAGTTTTTCTATTTTTAGTATCTCACTTTTTGCTCAGGCTGGTCTTGAACCCATGAGCTCAAGCTATCCACGTGCCTCGGCCTCCCAGCCCACTTCTCTTCTGTGGACATCTCTGACTGGAGGGGCCTTCTTCCCTACAGGGGTGGGGTGATGGCACCAGGTCACTGACTCCTGCCCCAGGGGCAGAAAACCACAGGCCAGTTAGCACTGGGGATTGAGACCTAATTGAAGAGGATGAGAGAATGTGGACATTTGGACCGGGGAATCTGAAGAGCTGAGAAAATTTTCTGGGACATCAAGGCTGGCCCAGTTGTTCAGGTTTTCTTGGGTACTTGTGCATCGAAGTCATTTCAGTAAATTCTCCCTTTTAATTATGCTCTTTGGGGGAGGGAAGAGAGTTAATTTCAGTACATCATTTGTCCTATAGCTAACGGGCTCTGACTGAGGCAGGGAGCCTTCCCTGCAAGGGTTTTTAGAGGCTCCAGGACTGTCTTGGGGACTGTGCGTGACATTTGAGGAGGTGGCAAGAGGGAGCCAGCTACGCTTCTCAGTGGGTCCTTGTGCCGAGGGGATGGGCTGTCCTCAGGCAAGGTTGTCTAAGTGGAGCACAAATAACAAGTTCCTTCCAGCACTGCTGTTACTCCCAGAACTCTGTAATTAGCAGAATGGTGTGAATTATTTTCTAAACAAAAGCCAAGAGAATAGTGTAACAATCTCTGTTTTGTTTGGGTACTAAATAACTGTACTTGGACTTGTGTTTGTTTCCAAGCTCCTTTTCACATGTTTTCCTTTTTTTATTCCCTTCCTCCTATGTCAGTAAACTGCTTGAGGGAGGCGGAATGTTCTTCTCACCTCCCAGGGCCGGCATTGGTATTCATTTTCCTATAAACTCCTCAAAGACAGGGAGTGGGTCTTTGCGTGTTCCTGACACCGTGCACCGTCATGGCACCTCATAAGCTGTTGAATCGAGCTGAGCTGAAGATTCAGCGTTAAATACCTGAGCCAAGGGTAGACATCTTCATCCATTCATACGCTGAGTAGTTAGTAA
This sequence comes from Arctocebus calabarensis, assembly GCA_963573935.1. Taxonomy (NCBI): domain Eukaryota; kingdom Metazoa; phylum Chordata; class Mammalia; order Primates; family Lorisidae; genus Arctocebus; species Arctocebus calabarensis. The sequence goes on along the minus strand of CAUYON010208937.1, from coordinate 7,226 downwards.
ATTCCTATTACATGTCTCTAACAGCTTACCTTCTGGTGGAAGGCGGAAACATCTTCATCCATTCATACGCTGAGTAGTTAGTAAATTCCTATTACATGTCTCTAACAGCTTACATTCTGGTGGAAGGCGGAAACAATCCTAGTAAGCAAAGTCCTAATAAGTTATGATAAGTGCTGTGGGAAACAAAAAGGGGGAAGAGGCCTAATTTAGATAGAAAGATTAGGGAAGACCCCCTCCAAGGAGGTGACAGCTGTCAGAGAAGAAGGCTTTTCCTCTACTCTGTTATGTTTAGTGTTGGGGAGCCTGTGAACTAAATGGACAAAACATAGATCAGCAAGGTAAAAGACAGAATTTTATTCATATACGTAGGTGGGAGTTCACAGGAAAATGTGACTCAGAGATGGTTAGATTTGGGGGTGTATATATCTCCTCTTCATAGTGAAAGTGGGGGAGAAGAATGAGAACTTATCAGAAAAGAAAGGACTTTTAGGGTGGAGTGAAATAGGCCCGAGGAGACCAGATGGGAGCTGTGATGGTTTTGTGGCAATGTCTATTTGGATGAGTTCTTGTACCCTTGGGATGTCTCCTCTCTGGTGATAAGGGTCCATCTTCCCGGCGGTGCCTGTGGCTCAAAGGAGTAGGGTGCCAGCCCCATATGCTGGAGGTGGTGGGTTCAAACCCAGACCTAGCCAAAAGCCGCAAAAAAAAAAAAAAAAAAAGAGTCAATCTTCCCTGGTTTGGAAACTCCTAAAAAGGAAATTTATGAAAGTTGAATTCTTTAGATAACCCTTGTTTTTAGGCAGATAAGGGGAGTTCAAGAAAAACCCTCTTCATAGTGGTATATTCCAGATCCCTTCACTACAAAGGTGCCACAAAGGACAAGGAGTTCACCATCCACTCTCAAGAGCCAAGGGTATTCAGTCAGAACAGCGTGAGCTGAGTCCCCGGCCCAGACAGAGCTTTCTTGCTAGAACATAAGGAGTAGGAAGAGCTCTAAGGGAAGAGTTTGAAGAGGAAGGTGGTGCCAGGCCCTGAGGGATTTGTGGTCTCTAGAATTTTGTAGTGAGCTTTCTAAAAGCCATGGGGGAGGGAGAGCTGGGCCTGGATTTGAGCTTTACTTCTGCTAAGAGCCACAGTCCTGGACAAATTCCCTTTCTTCTTTGATCCTTAGGTTCCCTCCACTGTAAAATGGGATCTTTGTCTCCATGGGCTTCAGAAAGCCTGTGTGTGGGGCGGGTGCCAGGCGCTGGCACACGGCAGGGTCTGCTATGAGAAGTATGGCTGCAGGGTAGGTCCCTAGTCCTCATGGGTAGAGAAAGAAGCAGAAAATTGTCTACATTCTTTTGCTCAATGTTCACCACATCTCTAAGAGGTAGGTATTCATCGCTAATAAAAACTAACTGGAATGAGAGCGTCAAGGTCATCAAGTGCCTGAGTGGCAGAGCTGGAACTGAAAGACCACTGCAGTTGTCAATAGGTGCTGAGTTGGTGCCAGGAGGGGACTCGAGCAGTTAAAGATCCAAGTTCTTTCCTTTCTTAATGAGCAGGCAAGGAGGACCTATGATGCCCTCCAGAAGATGAGCGGCCCAAGGAGCACTGGGTAGGGAATGTGGTTGGTGCTGGCTGGGAGGAAGTGGCAAGATCACCCGAAGCTTCCTGATACTAGTCCTTCCCAGCTGTAGGACTATGAGAACAGAGGGCCAGATAACTTTCCAAAAGAACCCAAAAGTGAATCGACAAAGGTAGGGTGTTAGGTGCTGTGTTTCCTAGGTTGACTGAGTTTTCTCAGACCACAGCCGCAGGCCTCTGGGCCAAGCCATCTGGCTGGCCAACTCTTAGAGACTCTGTGGGTTTCTCCTGCTGCCCTCAACAGGAGGATGGAAGGGGTTGTTCCACTGACCTCAGCGGTTGGAGGTCACTAACGTTTCCTACCATCAATTTCCATGTCACATCCTCTCCCCAAGTCCCCCACCTTGGGGTAGGGAGGGGATGCTGTCACAGATGCCCCACACTTGATTCAGGGAGGGCTGTCATGTCCTCTTCCTTTTTCCTGGGCCCCTTTAATGCCCTTGCCAAGTGCTGAGCTTCCCTGAGCATCCCTGCTTCTCTGCCAAGGCCATGAGAGAGCCAAGGGCCAGCAACAGTCGCTCAGAGCCAGAGGCTAGTGGTGGCCTTAAAAATATGTGCAGGAATTAATTCTGAGCCACGGTGCCTTTTTTCCTTTGTTTAATTTTTTTTCTTTATTAAATGCCTTGTTGAAAATTTTTAAAATTGACATGTGCTCATTGCAACCATTTTTTTCTTTGGAAACCGTTCCAAGGAAAAAAATAAGCACCCCTGCCTGGCCCATAGCCCCTCAGTGCTAACTGTTTGTGGATCTTCTTCTACAACTTTATCTATATTCATTATCATGGACTGACTTGTGCTCCCCCGAAATTCATACATTGAAGCCCTAACACCCGAGATGACTGTATTTGGGGACAAGGCTTATAAAGAGGTAATAAAAGTTAAGTGAGGTCATAGGGTGCAGCCTAAATCCAGAAGGACCGATGTCCTTATAGGGAGAGAAGGAGACGTGAGAAAGCCCCCACCTCTCTCCCAAGCAAGCAGAGAAGAAGCCGTATGAGGACACAGCGGGGAAGGCAGTTGCCTACAAGCCAGACAGAAAGCCCTCACCACAAGGCAGCCCTGGCAACACATCCATCTTGGACTTCTGGCCTCTGAACTGAGAAAATAAATTTCTGTTGTTTAAGTCACCCAGTCAGTGGTATTTTGTTACGGCAGCCCCAGCTGACACATACGCTAGTGCGTGTATACCCCCTGCACAGAGATCTGTGCATAGAGAGAGGGTGTTCTATCTGATGTTTGAGAGAAGATGGGACCATGCTAAATTCACATTACTCTGAAACTAAATGGCCGTCTGCCTCCTGTTCACACCCACATCCAATTCCATTAGGGCTTCCTGCATGTCCCCATTGTATTTGTTTTCTTTCTTATGTCTCCACTTTAAAACCTATTCAGAATCAGACCACTTCTCCCACCTCACTGCGAGCCCCATTTCCTCTCTCTTTCTCTCTCTCTCTCTCCCCTCTCTCGGATTACTTCGACAGTCTTTCTGCTTTTACTGGTGCCTATTCAGTCTGTTACCTCATGGCAGCCACACGGATCCTTCAAAAACCTGTCAGATCATGTTCCTTTCTGCTGAGAGGAGCTCGGGAGGCTTCCCATCCCACTCAGAGTAAAAAACGAAGGTTAGCTAGGTGAGATGGTCCACCCCTGTGGTCCCGGCTACTCTGGAGGCTAAGGCAGGAGAATGGCTTGAGCCCCAGAGTTGGGGGCCACAGTGAGCTATGATCATGCCTGTCAACAGCTCCTGCACTGCAGTCTGGACAACAGAGTGAGACTGTCTCTACAAAAACTAAAAGAACAAACACACACAATCCTAAAACCTTTACCAGGAGCTGCTAGGCCTTCTGTGATCTGCGCACACACACGGCCACCCAACTCTCCTCTGAGCTCCTTTCCACCCCTGTTCCCTGCCACCCTGGCCTCCTGATGTTTCTAGAGCACCCCAAACATACCTCCAAATCAAGGCCTTGCGCTCTCTGCCACAGAGTTGCCGCCCTCCCTTGCTTCCGGACTCTGTCTCCCAGCCTATCTTCACTATTCTTCAGAGCACTTAGCACCAGCTGATATTCTGTGCAGTTATTTATTTATGTATGGCCTACCTTTCCCCACAAAGATGTGAGTTCCATGAGCGAAAACCTTGTCGTGTTCTCTGCTATATATCCCTAGCACTTAGAAAAGTGCCAGGCTCGGGCGGCTCCTGTGGCTCAGCGAGTAGGGCGTCGGCCCCATATACCGAAGGTGGCGGGTTCAAGCCCAGCCTCGGCCGAACTGCAAAACAAAAAAATAGCCGGGCGCTGTGGCGGGCACCTGTAGTCCCAACTACTAGGGAGGCTGAGGCAAGAGAATCGCTTAAGCCCAAGAGCTGGAGGTTGCTGTGAGCAGTGTGACGCCACGGCACTCTACCCAGGGCGATAAAGTGAGACTCCGTCTCTACAAAATAAATAAATAAATAAATAAATAAATAAATTCGTGTTAGAGATTAAGCTTAACAAAAGAGCAATAGATTGGAAACAGTGTGGATTCAGCGAGACTTTTTTCTGTTCCTGATTTGCAGACTGAGATCTGGAGGAGTCTTAGGCTACTCTTGCTGCCTCTCAGGACTTCGATTTCCTCATTCCTAAAACGAGGAAGTTGAAAAAGATCAGCTCTTTAAATATTTTTACAGCAACCAAACCTTTTCTGCAAATGTAATCTTAGATAAAAGGTCAGTATTTGAAAGTGATAAAGGCAGTGCTGGTTCAATTGAACTAAGGAAATGGAGCAGGAGGTAACCTCTGCTCTCCCCACCTCCAGGGCAGCCTGAGGCACCACGGAGGATGTCTTGGACTCAGCAGAGCATAGGAATAAATGATTGCCAAGATGCTGTGGAATAGATCTACCTGCCCTATTGATATTTTCACAGAGTATTAACCGGATGATTTTTTTATTAAACCAATTGTTTCTCACAGTTCTCCCAGCATGGGCCCAAACAGTAGTCTTTGTAACAAAAGCAATAGACTGATGCAACCCATTTTAATGATTAAATAAAGTTAGTGACCCAAGCCATTATTCACAACTCCTTATATTAAAGACTGAGTCACTATGCCATAACAGCTTGTGGTGTGTGTGTGTGTATACATACATACATACACACACACACACACATATATATATATGAGCTTCTAGTCAGGTCCTATACAACCACGACTATTCAAGACTGGTAGCGTGGGGACAGTAAATAACTTCTTTTGCCTGTCATTTCATTTCTGTCAGAAAGGTGTCATCAGCTTCAGATTGGTCAGAATAGAATTCCCAAAGTGAATAAGTTTAATTAATATTTTTGTTGAATATACTCACTTCTAAGTCAAGTTTATTTAACTATGTCTTAGGCTCTGTTGTCATTTTATCTTCAAATAACCCTTAGCAAGTTGCACTATTACTGTTATTTTATAGACATAGAAAATGTAATTCACATGTAAGGAATTTACCTGAAATCACATTGGCTATTAAATGGCAAGACCAATGTCTTCAGCCCAGATCTCTTGACATACTCAGTCCTCTTTTTGCTAAGCTCAGAGAGCCAGTGGAAATTCAGAAAGAACAATGCACAAGCTTTTTTGTTGTTGCTGTTTTTTAATTGAGACTGTGTTCTTACTATTTTGCTTGAAAATTCTAAGTAGTTCAGAGAGGCTCTCTGAATCATCTGATGACACACCATTAATACATGTTCAGGGAAGCCTGTCTTTTCCAAAGGCATAACGGGTAAATACTCTCCATGTTTTAAATTATACTGAAAACATTTGCATTCTGATATTAATATTTATTGATTTTTCAGAGGCTCAATGAATAGTTCCTATGATAATTCCTAAATCTCCAGAGAAAACCTGCATTCATAAATAACAAATTGTGTCATTAGCTGCATCTGTTCTCATTCTCTAGAGGCTTGAACATTCTTTATTTTTATGGGAGCCAAAAGAAATGGCCGCCAACCAATGTCTCTGTCGAATTCTGGCCCATTTTCTCACTTAATTCTTTATTTGAGAATAAAATGCTTATCGAAAATAAATAAGGGACCCACTACACTGCAATGTTTAGCATGCAAGGAGTGTCAGATCCCGTTTACTTACTTTAGCAATACTATTGTGATGTCAGCTGCCCCATCAGGCTGTTAAAACTGCAGGAATTACTACTTTAATATCACATTAGCACATCATTAGCTTGAACCATGCCACAGCAGTATGAAAATTAGCAATTTTCACATTTTAAAAGAGACAATATAAACTTTTCCTGCTGCTTACATTTGTTTTATGGGTTTGCATTGGGGTGGGGGTGATAGAAGGTAAGAAAAGTGAAGTTATATTTTAGATTAATAACAAGTTGCTTTTGTAAAATAGATATATATTTAGAAATTAAATTTGAAGTATATTCTTAAAATTAAAAATAAGATAAACCTACATATATATGTATACACACACTATATAGAATATATAGGTGTGTATATATACATAGTGCATGACCCTACATATATATGTATAAACACACATAATATATATATGTACGCCTATATATATACACTATATAGGTATATATATATATAGTGTGTGAACCTACATATATATGTATATATATGTGTGTGTGTGTATATATATATATATATACAGTGTGTGTGGTCTATATATTATATATTATATATAGTGTGTATATATACATATATATGTAGGTTCATCTTATAGGTGTGTATATATAGGTGTGTATATATGCACACACACATATATATATATATAAGCATATATATATGCTTAGATTGTGTGTGTGTGTGTATATACCCTTGAGGCAAGAGAATTACATAAGCCCAAGATTTGGAGTTTGCTGTGAGCTAGGACACCTTTGCACTCTAGCCAGGGTGACATAGTGAGACTCTGTCTCAAAAAAAAAAAAAAATAAAACCTACAATATTTTACAATTTCTGAGGCACTTTATCATGTATTAGTATTAAACAAATTATCCATATCTTCATTTCACGGACATGAAAATTGGGTCTTGACTTTTCCTAGGTTGCACAAATCCATTTCTATTAATGCTATCTATGTGACCTTGAAAAAAATTACTGCTCTATCATTCAGTTTTGTGACATCTATAAAATGGGACTAGTAAGTAGGTCTGTCTTGCTAAGATTATTGTGAGAGATAAATGAGATAATCCCTAAAATATCTTAGTATAATGCTAGTAACAGAGCAAGAATATTTAAGTGTCAACTATTGTTGTTATTGCTTTTTGATACAAAATGGTGATGATAATTAGAGTATAGAAAAGAATAAGACTTCCATAATGCCATGTATCATGACTACTTGGCTAATACCTAAACAATGTTAAATGTAAGCTATGGTTTCTAGATTAATTTATTTGCTTTTACTTGTTTCTTATTCTACTTATTCATTTGTGTCCTTTCTTGTCACTGTGTGTCCTTTTTAAAAAAATTTTTTTATTAAATCATAGCTGTGTACATTAGTGCAATCATGGGGTACAATGTGCTGGCTTCATATACAATCTGAAACATTTTCATCAAACTGTTTAACATAGCCTTCATGGCACTTTCCTAGTTATTGTATGAAGACATT
>CAUYON010208936.1:0-11100 GCA_963573935.1 Arctocebus calabarensis | reverse complement strand
CATTGCAGCCCAATTCATAATTGCTAAGTCATGGAAGAAACCCAAGTGCCCATCGATCTATGAATGGATGAATAAATTGTGGTACATGTATACCGTGGAATATTACACAGCCTTAAAGAAAGATGGAGACTTTACCTCTTTTGTGTTTACATGGATGGAGCTGGAACATATTCTTCTTAGCAAAGTATCTCAAGAATGGAAGAAAAAGTATCCAATGTACTCAGCCCTACCATGAAGCTAATTTATAGGTTTCATATGAAGGCTATAACCCAACTATAGCACAAGAATATGAGGAAAGGGGCAAGGGAAGGGAGGGGAGGGGGGAGGTTGGGGTGGAGTGAGGGTAATTGGTGGGACCACACCTATGGTGCATCTTAGAAGGGTACAGGTGAAACTTACTAAATGCAGAATACAAATGTCTTCATATAGTGATTAAAAGACCATGAAGGCTATGTTAAACAGTTTGATGAAAATATTTCAGATTGTATATGAAGTCAGCACATTGTGCTTCATGACTGCACTAATGATTTTTTTTGCACTAATCATACAATTATGATTTAATAAAAAAAATTCTTTTTTTACCAGGTGCAGTGACCCACACCTATAATCCTAGCACTCTGGGAATCCAAGGCAGGTGGATTGCCTGAACTCTAGAGTTCGAGACCAGCCTAAGCAAGAGAAGGACCCTGTCTCTACTAAAAATAGAAAAGCTAGCTGGGTCTTGGCACCTGTGGCTCAACGGGCTAAGGCGCCAGCCACATACACCTGATTATTATTAAAGAACAAATATAGTCTGGGAATTCTAGAATGTCAAGCCAAAGGTCTAAGAAGTCACCTTCTTCAAATATTTTGATAAAGAAGTATTTTGAGGAGATATCTATCCAGAAAGGTTTGAGTGGCCTTCAGTTTCCAGTTACTTTTAAAAAGCAATTTGCCGGCTTGGCGCCCTATGAGCTGGCTGGTTCGAAGCCAGCTTGGCCCGCCAAACAACAATGATGGCTGCAACCAAAAAAAGGGCCAGGCGTTGTGGGAGGCACCTGTAGTACCAGCTACTTGGGAGGCAGAGGTAAGAGACTCGCTTGAGCCCAGGAATTGAGTCCAGGAATTGTGAGCTGTGATGCCACAGCACTCTATCCAGGGTGGTGGCTTGAGGCTCTGTCTTAAAAAAAAAAAATGCTAGCTGGGTGACTATAATCTCAACTACTTGGGCAGCTGGGGCAAGAAGATCACTTGAGCCTGGGAATTTGAGGTTGCTGTGAGCTATGACATCATGGCACTCTACCCAAGGGTGACAGAGTGAGCCTCTGTTTTTAAAAAAAAAGTTTTTGCTAATTTCTTTTTATTCACTCTGAATAAGCTGTGAATAATTAATACTCTGAATAAATTATTTAGCCAATTTATTTACTGACTTTTTTTTGTTCTTTATGCTTGAGTTCTTAGTTCTACTGTTCTCAGTGCTGGAGTTTCAAAGTTCTTGTCCTAAGGACCTTGCACTGTAGGGGGAAAAGATGTCTGTCTAGTGAAGAAGAGAGACATTAACCAATATAGTGTATTGAGTGCTGTGATATAGACAATAACAATAATCACTCACTCAAGTGCTTTCTACGTGCCAAGCCCTGCTTTTAGTATTTTTTTTTTTTTTGAGACAGAGTCTCACTTTGTCACCCTCAGTAGAGTGCCATGGCATCACCGCTCACAGCAACCTGCAACTCCTGGGCTTTAGCGATTCTCTTACCTCAACCTCCCAAGTAGCTGGGACTACAGGCGCCCACCACAACGTCCGGCTTTTTTTTTGTTGCAGTTGTCACTGCTATTTTAGCTGGCCAGGGCCAGGTTCGAACCCGCCACCCTTGGTATATGGGGCCAGTACCCTACCTACTGAGCCACAGGCGCTGCCCTGCTCTTATGATTTTATGTGCCTTAACCCACTTCATCCTCACAACAACCCTATGTAGTAGTATAGGAATTTTTAGAAGAGAGAACCATGACTTTCATATGGATATGCAAAATGACACATGTCAAAGATTTTTATTAAACTTCTAAATTAATCAGAGAACCAGAAAATGTCATAACTAGTTCAAAGAAATCAAAAAGCCTAGGATCTATAGAGAATAAGGAATTCTGGACTAAATGTACAAATAGGTAAAAATGGATCTATCCTCAAAGCTATCATCAATAGGATTCTATCTGACAGTTTATTTGCATTTCTGTGGATAAGAGTCTTTTTCATTAGTATGGGTTTTCTGCAATTGATAGAGTTGAGTTAGAGTTGAAGGACAATGAAAGATGGTGCTAACACAGTGAAGCTTGTGAGCCTCCGCTAAGTTTCTCCGCACATTTCAAAGTCTTTCACAATGTTTTTTCTGTCAGAAGTCAGTACTATAGTATGTCCATAAAATATGTATTTTTATTATTTTTTTTTTTTTTAAGATAGAGTCTCACTCTGTTGCCATTGGTAGAGTGCTATGGTGTCATAGCTCACAGCAACCTCAAATTCTTGGTCTCAAGTGATTCTCTTGCCTTAGTTTTTCATTTTTAGTAGGCTAGTCTCTTGCTCAGGCTGGTCTCTAATTCCTGAACTCAAGCGATCCACCCTCCTTGGCCTCCCAGAGTGCTAGGATTACAGACATGAACCACCACGCTCAGCTACATTTTGGTAATGCTCACGATATTTCAATTTTTTTCATTGTTATTGTACCTGTTATGGTGATCTGTGGCCAAGGATCCCATTGCAATTGGTTTGTTTTTTGTTTTTCTGAGACAGAATGTCACTTTGTTGCCCTCAGTAGAGTGCGGAGGCATCATAGCTCACAGCAACCTCAAAATCTTGGCCTCAAGCAATCTCTCTTGCCTCAGCCTCCCAAGTAGCTGGGACTACAGGTGCCTGCCACAACACCTGGCTATTTTTAGAGACAGAGTCTTGCTCTGACTCAGGCTGGTCTTGAACTTGTGAGCTCAGGCAGTCCATTCGCCCTGCCTCCCAGAATGCTAGAATTATAGGTGTGAGCCAGTGTGCCCATCCTCAGCCTCCCAAGTAGCTGAAATCTTAGCACTCTGGGAGGCCAAGGCAGGTAGATCACTTGAGTTCAGGAGTTCAAGACCACCTTGAGCAAGAGCAAGACCCTGACTCTAAAAATAGCTGCATACAGTACAGGTGTACTGTAGTCCCTGTACTTGGGAGGCTGAAGCAAGAGGAGTACTTGAGACCAAGAGTTTGAGGTTGCTGGTTTGGCACCTGTAGCTCAGTGGGTAGGGCGCTGGCCACATACACCAGGGCTGGCAGGTTCAAACCCAGCCTGCTAAAGAACAGTGACAACTACAAAAAAAAAATAGCCAGGTAGTGTGGCAGGCACCCATAGTCCCAGCTGCTGGGGAGGCTAAGGCAAGAGAATTGCTTAAACCCAAGAGTTTGAGGTTACTGTGAGTTGTGATGCTATAGCACTCTAACCAAACAGCTTGAGACTCTGTCTAGAAAAAAAGAAAAAGGAAAAGGAAGTATGGAACATTTTATTTTATTTTTATTTAAACATGAGCCAAAGTTTTGTTTGTTTCCTTCTTGCATCTGAAGTCCTCTTTGATGACATGCTTGGCCTGAGATTCTTTGCCACGGTCCTTAACTAGCACACAACTGCAACCAACCACTTGGTGGAGTTTCCATTCCCTGTCAATTTTACAGGCCTACTCATTCCCCTAGTTTCTTATTGTCATCAACTTTAATTAGGTTGATCCGCTGTTCAGCACAAAGTGCCTCCACCAACTTGACACACAGGCTTATCACAGTTGGATGCAACCACACAAAGATGGGCTTGGCACTTGTCTAAGGCTTTGGCAGCTTCCTGGATTCCACATACAAAGCCATTGTGGATGAGGGCAGTCTTCAGAACCTCTTGTAATGCAGTGTGAACATCCATTACACCTCTAGCAGCAATGCCTTCCTCGGCCACAGTGGTGGCTTACAGTTGAAGCTGAATCTTGACCTGACCCAACCCTCCACCTTTGTGCTACTCCAAGGTGGCAGGGCACATTTCTCATTTTACAGCAAATTTAGAAACGATTAAGCTCAGTCAGGAAGGTATGTTGAAAATCAAGATGGGCCAAAAAAATCTAGGCCTCTTGAGACAAATGTTTAGCCAAATTACGCACGAAAAGAAAAGTTCAAGGAAATTAAATGTTACTCTTAGTGAACATATAATGATAAGAAAGTGAAACAGCCCTGGCCAGGCGCGGTGGCTCTGCCTATAATCCTAGCACTCTAGGAGGCTGCGGCGCATGGATTGCTTTAGCTCACCAGTTCGAGACCAGCCCGAGCAAGAGTGAGACCACCTCTCTACTAAAAATAGAAAAACTGAGGCAAGAGGATCACTTGAACCCAAGAGCTGGAGGTTGCTGTGAGCTATGATGCCATGACCCTCTACCCAGGGCAACAGCTTGAGACTATCTCAAAAAAAAAAAAAAAAGTGAAACAGCCTTAATGCAATAGCATTGCACATGGAGAATAGCTACATGATAGTGATTGAAGATCAGACCAGCCACAATATTCCCTTATGCCAAAACCTAATCCAAAGCAAGGACCAACTCTCTTCAATTCTGTGAAGGCTGAGAGAGGTGTGGGAACTGCAGAAGAAAAAGTCTGAAGCCAGCACAGTTCAGGAGCTACAAAGAAAGAGGCTGCCTCTGTTACATAAGCACAAGACCAGCAGTAAGTGCTGACACAGCAGGTCATCCAGACGGTCATACATCACTTACTAAGCAACGGAGTGTCAGCATGGATGAAGCGGCCTTTTATTGGAAGAAGACGTCATCTAGGACTTTCACAGCTAGAGAGGAAACGTCAGCGCCTGGCTTCAAAGGACAGAAGGAGGGCGGTGGCTCATGCCTGTGATCCCAGCACTCTGGGAGGCTGAGGCAGGAGGATCACTTGAGCTCAGGAGTTCAAGACCAGCCTGAGCCAGAGCAAGACCTTGTCTATGCTAAAAATACAAAAAAATTAGCGGGACATCCATCATGGCTGACTCTCTTGTGAGGGGCTAAGGCAGCTGATGACTCTGAGTGGAAGCCAATGCTCATTTACCATTCCAAAAGTCCTAGGGTCCTCAAGAATGATGTTACAGCTATTCTGCCTGTGCTCTATCAGCAGAAAAGCAAAGCCTGGTTGGCAGCACCAGGTCGGTTTATAGCATGGTTTCCTGAATATTGTAAGCTCATTGTTCAGACATACTGCTCAGAAAAAAAGATTCCTTTTATAATATTACTGCTCATTGCCAATGCATCTGGTCACCCAAGAGTTTCAATGAGATGTATAAAGAGATGACTGTTATTTTCATGCTTGCTAACACAATATCTATGCTGTAGGTCATGGCTCAGAGAGAAGTTTCATCTTTCAATTCTTCTTATTTAAGAAATACATTTCAAGGCCAGGCACAGTGGCTCACTCATGTAATTCTAGCAGTCTGGGAGACTGAGGCAGGTGGATTCCTTCAGCTCAGGAGTTCGAGACCAGCCTGAGCTAGAGCGAGACCCTATCTCTAAAAGAAATAGCCGGGCATTGCAGTGGGCACCTATAGTCCCTGCTACTTGGGAGGCTGAGGCAAAAGGATGGCTTGAACCCAAGAGTTTGAGGTTGCTGTGAGCTAGGCTGACACTGTGGTGACCTAGCCTGTGGTAACAGAGTGAGACTCTGTCTCTAAATAAAAAAATAAAATGCTTGCAACATGACCCAAGTGATTGAAAAGCATTGCTGTAATTTTCTAATTTTGTATACATACTAGATTACAAATTGATTTCAAGGGTTTTGAGTGGTGTTTCTGTACTTGTCTCCTCACAACCAAAGCACGTAACAAACGCTTGTTGCATGTAATAGACTGAAAAGAATCCACCTCCTGAACCTCTTTTCTGGGACCTGGAATTGCAGGGGATTGGTTGAGTGTTTCTCTCTGGGACTCTGCAATGCTAGTTTACAACCTTTGCCAGAAAATGTTGGCCACATTGTGATTTGATAGGGAACAAAACCCTGAAAGAGTCATGATTCCACCCCACAGCTAAACGCCTAGAATGGAATGCTTTGTTTCCTTCATTTCCAAAGCTAACTGACCAACCGTCTTGCCTCTTTTGTTTTCTTTGCAAAAGTGAGATCCTAAAGGGGCACAGCTGCTGTATGACCTTAAATGACCATCTCACTTAGTTCCTCAAATTAGTGCCTCTGTTTTTAATGGGTCAGAAAGATCCAAGCTCAGAAAAATCAAGGCAGAGAATTGGCACAGGGAGTCCACGTTCACTGGAGTTCAAAATTAACATTGGCTTGGCCTATGGCTCAGTATCTAGGGCTCCGGCCACGTACATAGGGGCTGGTGGGTTCCAACCCAGCCCAGGCCTGCCAAACAACAATAACAACAACAACAACAACAACAAAATAGCCTAGCGCTGTGGTGGGTGCCTAGAGTCCCAGCTACTTGGGAGGCTGAGGCAAGAGAATCACTTAAGCCCAAGAGTTTGAGCTTGCTGTGAGCTGTGATGCCACAGCACTCTACCAAGGGCAACATAATGAGACTCTGTCTTAAATGAAGAAAAAAAACAATTCACAGCATTGCAAGGAGAAGACTAAACTCGGAATTGGGCTGAGCAACTTGAAATGCCAGAGTGGTGAAGGAATTCAGGACATTCCACCCCAAAATATGCTTTGGCATATTGATTATTTTGAGTTGAGGGTGCTCCAAAAACAGCAGATGCAAAAAGGGCACTGACCCTCCCTTCTCTTCCTGAAATCCGGAGAGGAAACCCCCAGGTGGAAGAGGCCCTCGCGACACCAGAACAAGAGGAGCATTCTTCTCACCAGAAACAGGGCGCTGAGGCCTAACGCCACAAAAACCAGTCTTGCAAAACCCTCATCTTTGTAGTTACTCTCCTACAACTTAACCCTCTTTGCCCAACGTAGTATGCGTAGAGTTAAGTAGTCAGGTCTACCTTTTTTTTTCTTTTTGTTGAAACAGAGTCTCACTCTGTCACTCTGGGTAGAGTGCTGTGGTGTCACAGCTCAGAGCAACTTCAAACTCATGGACACAAGCAATCCTTTTGCCTCAGCCTCCTGAGTAACTGGGACCTCAGGCACTTGCCACTCTCAGTTTTTCTGTTTTTAGTAGAGATAGGGTCTCGCTCTTGCTCAGGCTGTTCTCAAACTCCTGAGCTCAAGCTATCCACCTGCTTGGACCGCCAGAGTGCTGAGATTATAGGTATGAGCCACAATACCCAGCCAGGTCTACTTTTTGTTAGGGTGGAAAATTCAGTAGGGGTTCTCCCTGGGACGAGAAAATAATTCTCTAGACCAAGAATTAGGACATGAAAGTATAGACTTTATTTTATTTTAGAAAGAGAGAGGGAGGGTGGGCGCCCATAGCTCAGTGGGTAGGGCACCAGCCACATGCACGGGGGCTGGTGGGTTCGACCCTGGGGGCACCCGGGTCTGCTAAAACAACAATGACAACTGCAACAAAAAAAATAGCCGGGCATTGTGGCAGGTGCCTGTAGTACCAGCTACTTGAGAGGCTGAGACAAGAGAATTGCTTAAGCCCAAGAGTCTGAGGTTTACCCCAGCACTCTACCGAGGGCGAAATAGTGAGACTCTGTCTCAAAAAAAAAAAAAGGAGTGAAAGAGAGAGAGGAAAGAGAGTGCACAAAGAGAGAAGGGAACAGAGAGATGGCTGGCATTCCACAGAAAGAAAGGAAGAATGCCCACAGTTGGAGCCAAGCAGTTCTTGAATTTAAGGGGGACAAAGAAAAAAAAGTAATCACAGGCAAATGCTAGAGGCATGGTGGATGTGAACGCTGGGTGGGTTTTCCCTCCTTTGAGGCTGAAGAGAGACTTTTCAATGGTATTTCCAGTCTCAGGACCTGAGGTCCCCATCCGCATTGTTCATCTGGGACACTCAGGAACCACTTTGAGCTTAAAGGAACAAATTCTAAAAGGCAGATTTCATCCATAGGTCTAGGGATTGTAAAGAAAATTCACATTTCCTTTTGACCTGTTGGGGTCCTCAATGGCTTGAGAAAACAGAAATCCACAGGGCACCCAGCAAGAAAATTTATAGGATTGATCTTTAACTGTAACTAGCAAACTGCAGGATTAGGTATTTTCCTGTTATTTGTTATAACTTTTGCAAGGTTGCCTTTGCACCTTTTTCTTTGTATCTTCATTTTCTTGGGTAAATAAAATCTGTGTGCTTTCTCCTGTTAAATCTGTGTTATGTCCGTCCTAGATTCTAGAAGGGTGGAGGAAATTTTTACCTTCCCCACCTTATGAATGAAAAGAAATGATAATCTCCCCCTTTGGGGGGGCAGAGTTAATACTTTGCATGAAATATCTTATCTTATAACAGTGAAATTGCTTTCTCTTTTGTCTTGTGATTTTTTTTTCTTCTTGAGGTGAAATTTAAGTTTTTGTGTGAGTAGTACTATTATATCTATCTTGAGTGTCTTGCTTATACTGTATCACATCATACCTTTGTTTAATTCTTAATAAACTGTTCACTTGTTAAAAAAAAAAAAAGAAATAATCCAAAACTCCCATCATGTAACTTATTCATCAAAAATACCACTGTCTTGGTGCCGGGATAGGGCACCAGCCACATACAGCGAGGCTGGCGGGTTTGAGCCCAGTCTGGGCCTGCCGAAGAACAATGACAACTGCAACAAAAAACAGCTGGGCTTTGTGGCAGGCGCTTGTAGTTCCAGCTACTTAGGAACTACAGTACTAAGGAATTTAGGAACTCAGGAGACTGAGGCAAGAGAATAACTTAAGAGAATCACTTAAACCCAAGAGTTGGAGGTTGCTGTGAGCTGTGTGACGCCACACAGCTCTCTACCGAGGGCGACAAAGTGAGACTCTGTCTCAAAAAAAAAAAATTTAAAAATAAACTTTAAGGCTGACACCTGTGGCTCAGTGAGTAGGGCGCCGGCCCCATATACTGAGGGTGGGGGGTTCAAACCCGGCCCTGGCCAAACTGCAACAAAAAAATAGCGGGGCGTTGTGGCCGGCGCCTGCAGTCCCAGTTACTCTGGAGGCTGAGACAAAAGAATGGCCTAAGCCCAGGAGCTGGAGGTTGCTGTGAGCTGTGAAGCCATAGCACTCTACCAAGGGCAACAAAGTGAGACACTGTCTGTAAAACAAAAGCAAAAAAAATACCACTTTCTGCTGACCAAAAAATATAATTGCCAGAGGGCAAGACCCTTAGAGATTATCTAGTCTTGGTTACCAGAATTTCTTTTTTCAGTAGGTCCCTGGTCTCCTTGATTTGAAGAATGAACCCAGGGACCAGAGATCAGTGATAAGACAGAGTTTATTGGACAGAAATAATATAGAAGGACTAAAAAGCACCAGAGCCTCTGGCAGAGGGAAAGACCCAAGTGGGGAGTCTCCACCTGGGTCCTCTATCTAGATAAGGTCTTGAGAATAGTATTTGTTCAGGACTTGGTAGCTGGAAACAGTTTTTCAATGGTGATGAGTGTTACTGATGAATGACAATAGGGGAAAAAGGTCAGGGAGTTCCCTTCATGAAATTATTGCCCAGACCTAGGAAAAATGTGGTCCCTGTGCAGCCTTGAATGGGGGAGCCCTGTATCAGTCTCACCCTGTTATTTCATGCATGAGAAACCAAATAGCAAAGTGGCCTGTCCAAGTCTACATGATAACTTTGTGGCAGTGACAGGACTGTTACTTAGGTATTCTTTCCACTCAACCATTTTACCTTTCTTTTCTCTCTCTCTTTTTTTTTCTTTTTGAGACAGTCTCACTTTATCACCCTGGGTAGATTACCATGGTGTTATCATAGCTCACAGCAACCTCAAACTCCTGGCCTCAAGAATATCCTCTTATCTCAGACTAACCAGTACCTGGGACTATAGGGGCCCACCACCATGCCAGCTAGTTTTTCTATTTTTAGTAGAGACAGGGTCTCATTCTTGCTCATGCCGGTCCCCAACTTCTGAGCTCATGCAATCTGCCCACCTGGCCTCCCCAAGTGCTAGGATTGATTATAGGCAAGAGCCTCCATACGGGCCCATTTTACCTTTCTTAATGCATGGAAGAAAAAGAAAAGATACCACTAAGCTTTAAAGAAGAGTGGTAACTTGTTTTGAAGAGTATGTTGCAGTCAATGTGAATGCCAAGCCTGGAGTCATGGGGTGACTAGCCTGTGTGTCTATGGTAGCCTCCTCAAAGGGGCACATTTTAAAACTAAAAGATAAAGAATCAGTATACAGAAAACCAAACCAAATTAGATGAAGCTTTTGATAGCAATGATAGAAGAAAAGATATGAAGAGAGATTACCCCGTGGGCCTACTGCAAAGAGCAACTGAGCTCTTGGCTGAAGAAAAGAATGTGGGCTCGGCTCCCGTAGCACAGTGGTTGTGGTGCCGGCCACATACACCCAGGCTGGCAGGTTCGAACCCAGCCCGGGACTGCTAAACAGCAATGACAACTACAACAAAAATATTTAGCCGGGATATGCCGGGATATGTTGTGGGGGATGCCTGTAGTCCCAGCTACTAGGCAGGCTGAGGCAAGAGAATCGCTTAAGCCCGAGAGTGTGAGGCTGCTGTGAGCTGTGACAGCATTGCACTCTACCAAGGGCAACATAGTGAGATTCTGTCTCAAAAAATAAAATAAAATATTTTTTAAAAAGAATGTGATTTCCCTGCATTTCTGTTTGTGACCGCCAGGCTCCTTGAAGTCAGACCATGAGAATGCTTCTCTCCCCGTGGCTTAGCCTTGCTGTGCGTCCTTCTTTGCCTCACCAGAGCCTGCCTGGTTGATCTGGAGTCCTCTTGTCAGGGCAGCTCTGGGCTCCCCACTGATGGTGCCAGACAGAACAACCAGATGCTCCCTCACCTATGCTGGCTGGCTTCATTCATGTTCGCAGGCCTAGCATTGGCTGGAGCCCAGAAGAAATAACCTCCAGTCGTTGAAATTTCAGAAAGTGGAAGAATTTTTTTTTTGAGACAGAGCCTCAAGCTGTCACCCTGGGTAGAGTGCTGTGGCATCACAGCTCACAGCAACCTCCAACTCCTGGGCTCAAGCGATTCTCCTGCCTCTGCCTCCCAAGTAGCTG
>CAUYON010208931.1:0-25075 GCA_963573935.1 Arctocebus calabarensis | reverse complement strand
AGCACCATTTGTCACCATCTGTGACAGGACATACCATAGAAATTTAGTGTTCAAAAACTTTTATAACAATTTAGAGTAATTTTATATCTGCTGAATTTACTGTTTAAAATTGAACTTATATTTTGCATGTCTTTTTTCCTACCAATTCCCTAATGATAATTTTTTAGTTGCTATAAAATTTCTGCAAGGGACTAAAAATTTAAAAAGAAAAAAAAAAGAAACCCTGATTCTTCAGCAAATTTGAGAAGCAAAGTCATTATATTCTGGCTGAGATAAAGCCCTTCACTGTGACAGCAGCAGTGGAGGCGAAGAAGAGGGATGACAAGTCAGACTGATGAAGAAGAGCCAGCAGCAACTGGCCTTTGGGCTGCAAGGAGAGGTGGACAGAGAGAAAGGAAAAGTCCATGTCTGCTCCCTTATACACACTCTGGCTTGAATAACTAGAAGAAGGAATGTCATTCACAGAGACTAAGAATGTAAGTTTTCATATTCTTTTTTTTTTTTTTTTCTTGGAGGTAAGGAAACAGTGATCAGTATGGGATATATATATACACCTTTGAGAGAACCAGGTGGAGATGTTTGATTAATAGAGCTAAAGGCCTGATTTCAGATGGAGGTTAAAAATCCTGGCTCTTCTATCGACGGCTTGATCTCAAATAGGTTACCTTTCTTAGCCTAAATTTCCTCACCTATAAATGTGGAAAACAACATTATTTGATATAATTGTTATAAGGCTTGTGTTATGTGGGTCTAGAGCTCAAAGGGAGGATTTGGGTGGAGAATGAAGTTTTCTGAGTAACCTGGGAATGTGTGGTAATTAAAACTAGGCAGATGGGAGAGTGTGAAAAGGAGACAAGTCAGGTGAGTGGGCAGAGGAAGGAGTGAGTGAGGGGGAGGGTGGACGGGACTGGCACAAAAATGAGGAGAGCAGCATCCCAGAAATAAAAGGGGAAGGCCTTCATGCAGGAGGAAGTGGTCAGCACCAAACGTCTTAGAAAGATCAAGCAAAGTGAGGCCTTGAGAGAGGCCACTGCGTTTGGCAACCAGGGAGCTAGTGCCGACTAGGAAGAGCTTCAGCAGAGTGATGGGGTGGAAGCCTGGTCCCAGCAGCCCAAAAAGGGAGCAGAAAGTTAACAACAAAGGGAAGGGCTACAGACCAGTCTTTCAAAGTACAGGCTTGTTTTTCAAGGAAAACATAAGGTCAAACTAAAAACAAATTATGATATAGAGAAGAGCTAAATCTTTTCCTTTTCATCTGTGTTTAAGATGGGAACAATTTATGCATGTATTTCTATGGGGAAGGAAAAATAAAGACAGAATGTGGAGGTGGAAGAATGGAAGAGGGAAGACAGAAATGTGACCTCAGAGGGACATGGAGAGTCTTGAGAACTCCAGTGGTAGGGTGGACTTTGCTGGAGGCCAGACATGCCCTTCCTGCAGACCTACGGATAGGAGGCAGCAACAGAGAGCCTGGCCCACCAATAGGAGATGACAGGAAGCAGTCTGCCCAGAGCCAGAGGCCACTGTGGAACAGAGGTGGGGGCTCAAGGACCAAAAAGGCCAGATGTCGTGGGGAGGACTAGGGAGCCGCCACGCCAGGGCAGCTCAGAAAGCCCAGAGGGTTGTCAGATCACAAGTGAGGGCAATAATTTTTAACCTGTTATTTGATATAACTGGGGGTCTAGAGCTCAAAGGATTTGGGTGGAAAATGCAGATTAAACTTAAATTTATGTGCTGTTTAAAACTTTTAAAGATCATTAATTAAATTACTTCAAAAGAAGTTCAAAGTACAATAAGAACATTCTTGTTTTTGCTCTTTTTTTGGATCAATGTAATTTAAGTGTGCTGTGGAAGTTTAACTATCAGTTCGAGTGTGCCCTGAGATTAAAAAAGGTTGAAAAATGCTGCTCTATGTCTGGTATGACCAGCTCAGGTCTAAAAGAATAAAAAGTATGTTGTATATATTCTACCATAATAAAAGATAAATAAAAAGGTTTTTAAAAGTAGAAGCAGACCCACAAGGATCAGATGTGTGGGAAGGTGTGGCAGGAGCCAGAGGCACAGCACACGCGTGCTGAGAAAGCCCATGGCTCACAGAGGACTCAAGTCAGAGGACAAGAAGAAAGCAAAGCCATGACAACAACCTCTAGAACAGCAAAAATGAAAAGGAGCAAGCCTCCCACATGCTTTGACCACTTTAAACTATTGTATTATCTCAGAAAGTAAAATGGGGTGTTCAGTCTTTTTTCTGACTTGGTGAAATGGAATGGGTGAGGAATTGGTTCAAGGAATGCCTCACCCCTCCCACGAGGACACCAAGATGCAGGAATGTCACCTTCCTTGTACAGGATGAAAAAGCATTTCTGTATAACCTCTGCACATTTTCCCAATGCTTTGACTCATCTCTAGATTACTTATAATATCTAAGATAATGTAAATACTTTATAAATAAATGTTATACTATATTGTTTAGGGAATAAGATCAAGAAAAAAGATTCAGCAGAATATTTTTGCTAGAAAAAGAAATACAAATGAAAAGAGTGTCTATATGTTCTTCTGGGGCCCTGTGACAACTTTACACACAGTGAAATGCTCTACATGTCAGCAGATAAGTGTTTAAATCTTCTGGATCATGTTCAAGTGGAAACTCCATTATATTTCCATAGTGATAACTTATTAATAAATAAAGTGACTATTTCCCTAATAAAAATCCTCTTCCAGTCAAAAAAAGGTTTTATTTTAAAGAAAACCAAGCTTAAAAAGAAAAAGAAAACACTAGAATTTAGAATACAATAAGTGATTTATATATAAATATAAATATAAATTTATATATATATATGTTTAGATGGACAACACATTACAAAATCCCCCTAACATATATGCAAAGAAAATCTCTTCCTCTGCATCACAGCACTCATGTTAAGTTATAAGCTTAGAAGCACCATTATCCTCCTGAAAGGCAGCCAGGCACACACAGGTGCTGAGATGTGCCTAGGCCACCCCTCTTCACTGCTGTCCGCTCACACCTCAGTGCACGAGCAGAGCCATAAAACACGCCCACAGGAAGCCACTGTGTGTTACTGCTCCCCCCGCCCCCCGTTTCCCCAGTGTACTGAGCCTTTTCACAAACCATTTTAATCTTCCAGTGAGAGGCCAAGGTCATAATCCTGGATGCAAGACCAAAACAGTCTTTCTCTCTTGGCGGGAGTTTTGCCTCTGATGAGAACAGGGAGCTTGGAGAGAGCCAGTCCAGTCCACACACATCATGAACTCACTCCGTTCTCCTTAGAGAGATTACCTTTTACTTTTCCCTTTCAAGCTGTCCCTAAAGTTCACTTCAACACATATGAAAAATGTAGAGAGGGACTTCCAGTATGACACAGAAATTGGTATCAAACTATTACTCCTCTCATAAATCACCAAAGTGGACAAAATGATGTAGCTGGTTTCATATCCTGGGTAACACAACAAGAATGTGACCTCTGAGAAAAGGTGAACCCACATTCACTCTGATTTTCCTCCTGGGTATAGCTGAAATCCAAGGAGGGCATTGCTGGCAGGCCTAGGTTGGGGTCCACGTGGGGTCCTGGGTGAGGCCCATGTCGGGTCCTGAGTGGGCTGTGCAGGCAAGGAAGCGCAGAGACTTGGGCAGGGGCTTCCTAAGAGTCTCCAACCAACTCAGGAAGTAACAACTCAGGGGTGTACAAAGAAGTGATACAAAAGGTTAGCACACAACAGAAACACCAAAGGTTAAGTAGTTTAGGGTAACATCGGCATCCAGCCCAGCTGGAGCAGAGACAGCTCATAAATCCAGTGGGCATCCACGTCAAACACTAGCAAGGCCTCGGTGCAGAAGTGAACTTCACAGCTGAGAAGGTCTATTCTTGAACCATACTAAGCCTAAAACCAATCCCCAGTAAAATACACAGGGAAAAAAGAATTTAAGGATAAGTCTTGCTGAGTTAGAGGAGACTAAGAAACACCTTGATATTTCCACAGATCTGCCTCAACAATTTTTAAAACCTTAGTCACTAACTATGTTGCCTATTTAAAAATAAACAGATAAACAAGCAAGCAATCACTATACAGAGAAATTTTTTAAAATCCATCTTCTCTACAATATGGCATTAATACTGCCTATTGATAATTTTTCATATATAAAAAATTAGTAGGCATTCATTGAAACAAGGATATATGACCTTAAAAAAAAATAAATCATTAGAAACTGACCTTACATTTAACAAATCTTTAAAGTAGCTATTATAAATAAAAGAGTACCAGAGGAAATGTGGTTTAAAAAGAAAATAAAAGAATACGTGAACAGATGGTAATTTCAGCAAAGAAATTTAGACCAGATAAATGAACCAAATGGAAGGAAAGAAATGGAAATTCTAAGAATGAAAAGTTTGGTAACAAATTTAAAAGTCATTAAACAGGCTTTACAGCAGATGGGAGACAGCAGAAGAAAGTTCATAAACTTTGACATATTACTAGAAATTACCAATTTAGGAAAGACAGGAACTGAGAAAAATAAACACAGAAGTAGGGATCTGTGAGACAATATCAAACAGACTAACATGTATGTAAAGAAGCCACAGAAAAGAGTGAGGAAGCAGAAAGAATATTTGAAGAACTAATGTTAAAATTTTATTAAGTTTCCTGAAAAACACCATTTATCAGATCCAAAATATTCAGCAAACCCCAAAGAAGATAAGTATATAAAAAAAATCATATCTACTCACATCATGATCAAACTATGGCTTAAAACCAAAGATAAAGAGAAAATCTTTCAAAGAGCTGGAAAATAACACGGTACTTGCAGAAAATAATTTAGCAATGCGGGGACCAGAAGATGACAGAACATTTTTAAGAGGCTGGAAGAAAAAAAAATTAGCAACTCAGTATTCTATATCCAATGGAAAAAATATCCTTCAAAAACAAGGGTAAAACGGAGACATTTTCAGATGAGATGGCAGATGTATCTTAGAAGAAATTATAAAGGAGAGTCTTCAGAATGAAGGGAAATGATACCAGATGGAAACTCAGATCTCCAGGAAGAAAAGAATAATACTGGAAATAATACATAAGTGTTAAAAAATAAAAATACATGTTCTTTATTCTTCTTATAGTTTCTCTGAAAGACTATCTTTAAAAATTACACACTTAAAGCCCCAAATAACAATGTGACCCTTTTTAGAAGTCTGTTTTTTATTTTGCAAATATGTAGAGATTGTTTACCTAATCCTAACATATATAGAAATAAAAGATATGATAACAAAAACACAAAGAATAAGAAAATGAGTAAGAGAAATGATATTAAATTATATTTACTAATGGAGAAGGGGAAATAAGGATGTGTTAAGTGACAAATATGAGGTAGAAATTAGAAATAAGAAGGGTCAGGTGTACAACGTGAAGTGGCAACACTGATCATACACAAAGCATCAGCCCCGAGTAAACACTGAAAAAGTGATTTTAAGAAGGTGCAAAGTTAAGAATCTAATAGGAAAAATAAAATAAAATGCTAAAAATACCCAGCTGATCCAAAAGGAGGAAGTCAGAGTTAAAGAGAGAAGCAAAAAACAAAAGAGGTAAATGAGATAGTGACAAACAGTAGACTCAAACCCAAACATACATTAACTACAAATGGGTTAAACATTCAACTAAATAACAGAGACAAACAGGCTAGGGAAGCAGAAAGAGACTTTTTTAATGATAAAAGGAAAAAATTCAATAGTATAAAAACACCCTATCTTTAACAAACAGATATCTAATAGTTTCAGAATTCGCGAAACAGGAAAATGACAAAACTCAACAGAGAAACAGAAACATCCACAACCACAGTTGGAGATTTTAATCACCTTTTTCTTCATAATTGATAGAGTAAAGAGACAACAAATAAGGTATCTGAATATCTAAATAATAACAACTGACCTAATTGACAGTTACACAATGTTAAACCAAGTAACTGCAGAATATATATGGAATATTTACTAAGATGGAAATCAAGTAAAATAAATAACAATCAACTTCAAAAAGACCAGTCTTTTAGAGACTTTTTGTTCAACCATAATAGAAACAATTAAAAAAAAATTTGTAAATTTTGTAGACAATCTCTAGATATTTAACAAATAAAAAACAGACTTCTTAATAATCATGCGGGCTTGGTGCCCATAGTTCAGTGGTTAGGGTGCCGACCACATACACCAGGGCTGATGGGTTCAAACCCAGCCTGGGCCTGCTAAACAACAACAACAACTACAACAGAAAAAAAGCTGAGTATTGTAGCAGGCACCTATAGTCCCAGCTACTAGTCCCAATTACTAGGTGAGACAAGAGAATCGCTTAAGTACAAGAGTTTGAGGTTGCTGTGAGCTATGATGGCCACAGCACTCTACCAAGAGTGACATAGTGAGATTCATGTCTCAAAAAATACATGCATACATACATATATACATACATAATCCATGGGACAAAGAAGAAACCACAGGAACTGAGAAAGAGTTTGAAATGAACACATCAAAATTTGAGAGGAATTTATTTTTTTAAATGCCTCTATTATAAAAAGGTTTAAAATCAACAATATAAATTTTCACCCTCAGAAGCTAAAAAAAAAAAAAAAAGCAATTACCTCTAAAAAAGCAGAAGAAATAATAAAGAACAGAAATCAATGCAATAAAAAAAAAAGAAGAAGAAAATTAAAGCAAAAAAATGCTGTTGGATGGTAGGAAAGCAGTGCTCTTGGCTCTCCTACAAACTGGCCCAAAATCCACATATATCAAGTCCTGGTGGATCTCCAAGACCAATTTTTTACTTCTCTTCAAAGTCTAGTTAGATTAGTTAAAGGGACAAGTCAAAACTGGGCTTGTTATGAGGACTTAATAAGCCCAACTATCTCACATCCTTCCCTCTGTCAAGAGTATCTGACAAGCACAAAATCACTTAGTCAAGAATAATGCTGGTTATGCCCAAATTTAGGAAATAGTATCTTCTGTTCCTCCTCTCAAGTACAAAGCTAGGGAATTTCCTTTGTAAATCTAAATAGTTAAAGGGAGTTAAAGACCTACTTATATTTAAAGGAAGTGCTGTCATGAGAATGTCAAAAGTACAAAAGCATTCTTAAGGAAAAAAAATACTTAACATACATTTCTGCTTTGTTTTGTTTTGTATTTTTGGCAGTTTTTGGACGGGGCTGGGTTTGAACCGGCCACCTCTGGCATATGGGTCCAGTGCCCTACTCCTTTGAGCCATAGGCGTTGCCCCTTAACGTACATTTCTGTATTTGAATGTTTATACTTTTTTCTTAAAAAGGGAATTCTCCCTTAATTTTAAGTGTCCATTTAAAGTGTTTTTTGTTTGTTTGTTTTTCACCTGAGTAGAGTGCCATGGCATTATAGCTCACAGCAACCTCAGACTCTAGGCCTCAAGAGATCCTCTTGCCTTAGCCTCCCAACAACAGGTGTGACCTACAAAGCCCAGCTAGTTTTTAGTGACAGGGTCTTACTCAGGCTGGTCTCAAACTCCTGAGATCAAGCAATACACCTGCCTCGGCCTCCCACAGTGCTGGGATTACAGGCATGAGACACTGAGCCTAGCCCAACTCCATTTAAAATTTTAGCTGAGTGTTTCTGAATGCAGGGTATAAGGGAGGAAGTCTCCTGCAGTAGATGAGGCTACAGCTCCTTGAAAAACATCTCCTCAGCTAGCACCTCTGAATCTCAGAGACCCAGTGGCCAAACCTATACATAAAACAGCTAAATCTGTTCTCAGCTCTCAGCCACACTCCCACCCATCTGCAGGGTGCACACAGCCTGTATGTACATGCATTGTGCCTGCACTGCCTCTGACACTACCTGTCACAAATATCTCAATTCTCTCCAGCACGCATGGCTGTTGTGGCCACTTCACTTCTGTGCCTTTATTCACACTTCACTCTCCTTTGCCAATAGGCCTGTCCTTTCTCTGTCTTTATTACATTAGTACAATGTTATCTTTTCAGTTTTTAAAGATCAAGTCAACTATTCTCCAAACAAATATCTTACTCTGACCAATTCCCCTTTTCTCTCTTTTCTCCCTAGAATCCTACAGCGTAAATATTATGGCACACAATTTATTTTTAGGATACAAAGGTCATAAGAACTGTAATAGACCAAAAAAAAAAAAAAAAAAACTGTAATAGAGGCATGCTTCAATGCATGGCCTCCCCAAAAGAAAAATCCAGTAAAACTCCCACAGATATTAGTATGTTCACTTCCCCCCCATAGTAGCCCTTTGGACAACTGAGGAAAAGCAACGCGATTTATAGTAAACCTGACATTACCTAATCATCATTGTAAAGTAATCCAGCTAACTTGTAAGACTACCCTGTACAAGCTTGCTTCTTGGTAAACACTGTATATACTCTTGTTTATAATTAGACTGTGCAGTATTAATTATGCTGGTTGCCCTTCCAATGTTCTACAGAGGCTACAGGGAGAGATCATTCCAGAATCATGAGTCAGCTCACTGTCTCCATGGTACATACCACTGGCAGTCTCTCAAACCTGGAAAATGAGAGCCATGCACACTGTTTGCCTATACACCTTTTCACATTCGGGATGAAATACTTAGTTCCAAAACCTACTCTATATTTGCTTTCCTAGACTAATGGGTACATTTTAATCCTAGTAACTGTTAAAAACTATAGGCTGAAGGAAGGAAAGTGTAGAAAAATCTTAAGGCCTGAGAAGAGAATTTCTGCATAAGTACATTACATTATATATAAATTTTGCTTCACACATGGGTAATTCTTCCAGCGACGGGTTCTTATCTCATTCATGTTTGTATTCCTGGTGCCTACCAGGAAGAGGCCTGCAATAAGCTGAAATGAAAGTAGCACTAATCCAACACGTCAAAATTAAGTATTAATTAATGAAAATTATTGCCATGTCCTCGCACAAATGTTTTTACTGAAGGAGTAAAGGAAGGAGACTGCATTCATTCGTCAGCTAAGGCTAACACACTCCCTGTCACCCCTGCTGTGGGACTGAGTCTTCAACCTGCCAGGCCCTGCAGTGCCCCAGAGACGATGGGGCCCAAGTCACTGCAGTTCATGCCTAGTAGACATTTACCTTCGAGGCCACTCAGTACATTTCCTCTTCTTTACTCACAGCTGGCATATAATTCAAGTCAATCATGATTTAGGAAACATAAAACACAATGAAGAGAACCCGGGATTCTAGTCCTGGCTGCACCACTCAGTATATGTTAGAAGCTCAGTTTTCTCAACAATAATATGGGAGTATTAGACTGGTAGACTTTGGTTACCACAGTGGTCAAATAAGGGAAGCCAGTTTCACTGCTTTGCAGACTATGAAGTGCTATGTTAATAAAGTTTATTGCTACTATATTAAATAATTAGGGTAGGAGCTTCCAAATCATAAGTAAACATATGTTTTATTTTTTAGTCAAGCTCACAAGTATTTATCTTCAAGATCCATTAATGTAAAGAGTGGCTCTCAACCTTCCTAATGCCGGTACCCTTACACAGTACCTCATGTTGTGGTGACCTCCCAATCATAAAATTATTTTCGTTGCTACTTCATGAATGCTCATACATGTATCAGTATCGGGAAATATGAAGAACACAGAAGTCTCATTTTGCATTTGGCCCCACAAATATCAAATGAAGAAGATTAAACAACTGTGACCTCTTGATGGCTTTTAGAGTCAACTATGCCTATGTTCATATATGACCTCAGGCAATAAGGAACTTTAGGTGTTACCTATTTTACACAGATTCTGGAACACAGGTTTTATACTTTAAGTTATCTGTCTTCCAAGACATTCGTCAAATGGTTGCCTTAATATGAAAAACTACAAAAGCTCCCAAACATCCCAAAGATTGTTTAAATGTTCATAAAAGGCCATGCTCATTTGCTATATTGCATTCACAATAGCACTCAGATATTTAATGAAAGCTACAAGCATGAATTTAAAGTTATACAATGCTGTTTTTCTAGCTGAAATGATCTAAAGGGCACTGTTACACAGAAATCAATTAAACTTTACCATACTAAAACACTTCTGTTGTTTCTGACTAAAAATCCACTGCATTATATTTACTAAGTCTCATCACACTGCTGTCTTCTGTGCAGTGCTACAGTCCTACACCCAGAAATCAACGTCCTAGTACTAGAGAGAAACAAAAAGGATGAACTACACTGTGGCTTAATTTTACAGCTGTGAAGCACATTGCTTCAAATGTCTATCAGAGAGGACATTAAAAATGAAAAGGAGAAATTCTACCCAATGACCAAGAATATCAAACAGAAACAAGAACTATAGCACATAAGAACACCTCTGTAGAATGCTTCAAAGACAGAGAATTTAAATAATCAAGGCAAGAAACGAATAAATAACTGGTATAATACAAACTTTCCTTATAAAACAAAAATTTAAAAAATGAAGAAGTCACTGCCTTCAGTAAAAAACAGGAAAATGCCAAACTCAACAAACAAGGTGGAAATTCTCTTAAAAACCTGTGTCCATTTAACAATGCTCCAAGTTAACCACTATTCTCCATTCCCTCTGTAAGACGTTTTGTGGTGCTAGGTGCCCATGGAATGCTGTCCAAAAGGTCTAAGCACTTTTGCCCTCACCAGAGGTACCACATTTTTTTTTTACCAACAATTACTTGTTTTCAAACCAGTTTATGCAGATTAAAACTATAGTTGTGGTTATATAATAAATATTGTATCACATAAAAATATAAACAGAAAAATTACTTCTATGAAAA
This sequence comes from Arctocebus calabarensis, assembly GCA_963573935.1. Classification (NCBI taxonomy): domain Eukaryota; kingdom Metazoa; phylum Chordata; class Mammalia; order Primates; family Lorisidae; genus Arctocebus; species Arctocebus calabarensis. The sequence goes on along the minus strand of CAUYON010208931.1, from coordinate 14,298 downwards.
TTTAGACATGCACTAGGAGAACCTACAAAGGCAAGTCCTCCAAATACCTGCTGCCAAAATAAGCATGAGCAAGAAAAACAACAGATGGGGGAGGAGATACAGGGAGAATTCTACAAAGGTTTTTGTACCTAGTCTTCAAAATGTGTAAGTTCTCAAGTTCCCCATATAGTAAAAGAAAAAAAAAAAAAAAAAGGACCTGGAAATTACAAGGGCATCACAGCAGCACACATATGCAAGAAGAAAAAGAGCTCTATTTAGGGAGTACAAGTGCAAATTAAAAGCACTAAGACAGTATTAGCTACAGTCACCCACTACTGTACTACCAAACATCAAATCTGATTCCTTCCACCTAACTGCATTTTTGAAGCAACTAACAATAATTTATTGTACAATTCAAAATGGCTAGAATTGAAATGTTCCTAATATAAAGAAAAGATGTCTGAGGTAATGAATATCCAAATTGCTCTGATTTGATCATTATTCATTATATGCAGGTATCAAAATACTTCCAAAATGTGTAAAAATAACATGCATCGATTAAACTAAAAGAAACAATCGCAACATCAGAAAAAAAAATAAGTGATTAGTTTCTGTATTTTGATTTATAAACAAAATCCAAAAGAAATATACTTTTGTTTATGGTTTCTGTATTAAACTACTTTTAGAAATTTCCCTTTGGACAGGGGGTGGGAGTGGACACATCCTTTGTGTGTGGGACATAACCACAAGACAAACTCTACTTAACAAGATCAAATATTTTGACCTGGTTGCTTGTACCCTCACATTAACCTGAAATAAATGTACCTAAAGTTAAAAAAAAAAAAAAGAAATTTTTCTTTAATGTGATCTCAAATATAACTAACCCAGCTCTGCAAAGATGGGCTCACTGAGAAGTTTAGAATAGAGAATTCTTAAAATCATGTTTCATCAACACATATCAAAAGTCTAAAATGTGTTCTTCGACAAAGTAGCTCTAGTAGTAGTAGAGAAATTTACCCTATTGAGTACCATCTTATACACACAGATGTATGTATAAGAACACAAACAGCACTTACAGCAGTGTGGTTTATGCAGCAAAAAAGGCAAATGCCCTAAACATGGCCTTTCCAGACCATGTCTCCTTCAAACTTCAACTCAGAGACACAAGGAGAGAAATGAATTGTTGGCATCCAAAAACGTTCTGCATTCTTTACACAAAAGCTCTTTTGTGCAGCTGTGGGTTCTTTCTCCTACGCCCAAGCACCTTGATGTACAGGACTTCATAGTCTCCCACTCCCTTTTCCACACACATAAAGAAATTATTCCTGGGATCCCAGCACAGGGGCAGGCTAAATGTTGAGAAAAGTAAAACCAAGCCCAGCATTCCCACTGCGGCCACCACCACCAACAAGGATGGTAATACCAGAAATCTCCAGATACACTGACACTGAGCTGGGTGGCAGAGGGAGCAGATGTGTTAAAGGTGTCTCTGGAAGCAGATGGTTCTGCCATTTCCTGTGTAACCTTCAGCAAGTAATTTTATGTTTTCCAAGCTAAGTTTGCTTATTTGTAAATGTGGATAATAACAGTGCCTAAGTTACAAGAATTACGTGCTATGTGTAAATGCATTTAAATCACAGTTCAGTGCACAGTATGTGTGTTATCAGCTCTCTGTATTATTAATCAGCATTTTACATATGTCATCTGATTTAATCTTTGCAAAATTTTATAAGTGAAAAATAAGAGTTACAGAGGTGACACAACCAAGTTCCACTCCCACAGGTTTTTAACTTCAGAACCTAAACCCTTCAACACCATGTGATATCCAGGAGCATCAAACTGGGTGCCTAGTGCCACAGAAATACCTCACGTCCACACAGTTCCAGAGCAGGCTAGGTAGTCACGGAGCCACTGCCACGTCAGACCTGTGCACAGAGGCCTCAGAGAGTCCCATCCACAGCCGAGATAAATAGGCCACAGTTAAGTGTCAAACACTGGCAGCAAGGCATCTGCAGCTCTCTCAACCAGGCATGCAGTGGGTTTTCAAAAACTGCTGGTTGATGTTGTCCAACTAAATCTACCGTCTTACTAGGCAGTAGTTAGGCTCTCCTCTCTCCCATTAAGATTATGAAATTACTCAAATATAGTCAGTCCTCCATATCCAGATTCTGCATCTATGCATTGAACCAACTAGGGATCAAAAAATGTTTGGAAAAATGATATAATAATAAAAATGCAACTAAAAAATACAGTATAACAACTATCCACATAGCATTTACATTATATTTAAGTAGTCTAGGGATGACTTCACGTATACAGGAGGTGTCGAAATGGGCATTACTAAAAAAGTCAAAAAACAACAGGAGGTGCCTATGTGCATACAGTGAGACAGGAATGATACACTCTTGGTGGGACTGTAAATTAACACAACCTTCTTGGAAAACAGTATGGAGGCTCCTCAAAGAGCTAAAAGCAAACCTACCAGCTACTATTATCTACCTGAAGGAAAAGAAGTTATTTTTCAATCAGACATCTGCACTAAAATGTTTATCACAGCACAATTTACAACAGCAAAAATATGGAATTAATCTCAGTGCCCAGCAATCCACGAATGGATCAAGAAAATGTGGTATGTGTTGTATATCCACACACACAAACCATGGAGCACTATGGTGGAAAATAATGGAATGCTGATGCTATCTTTTGCAGCAAACTAGATGGAGCTAGAAACTATTATGCTAAGTGAAGTGTCTCAGGAATAAAAAAACAAACACCACTGTTCTCACTAATAAGTGGGAGCTAAATGACGGGTGAACGAAAGCCTCCCCAAAAGTAAAGAACATTGGAAACCAAGAAAGGGAAGGATGGGAGAATGGTGAGAAATAAAAATGTGCCTATTAGTTACAATGAACAGTACCATGGGGGCAGGCAAATTGAAAGCCCTGACTTTAGCATATATATATATAATATGTACATAATGAAAACTTTGTAATTCCTAATATTTTGAAATTTTTAAAAAGTAAAAAAAAATTTAAAAATAGTGTACAGGAGTATGTGCGTAGGTTGTGTACAAACAATATGGCATTTGATATCAGGGACTCAGACATTTGGGGTTGGAGCAGGGGTCCCAGAAATCACCCTTCCACCTATAGCATCTTAGGACAAGGCACAGCACAGTGGCCATTTCTCAGTTTCCACTGAGAAATTATGTTTTGCTATTTTAAAAACTAGAAGCTCTTTTATGAAATCAGCTACTGCTATTTTAGAAAACTAGAAACTTCATTAGAGAGTCCCTAATTCTATTACATTATAGGTAAAACAACTTTTCCCCCAAAATATTTAGCTAGTTAATAAAAATGATAGGAACTAAGGAGATTTCTTTTTTCACTTTTAAAATTTTAAGGTCTTTACAGGAAGATGAAAGTGAAGCAATAAAAGAGTTTAACCCACAGAACTGCTCAGCTAAGTTTAGTCCTACCCAAATTCAGCTTGGTGACTTTGAAAACAACCACTTTCCCAGACTTACAGGAAATGGTTAAGCAACCTCAAAAAAGTCATTTGTTCTTAAATGGCAGACAAGTTTAAAAAAAAAAAAAAAAAGTCCTTTTCAAATAATAAGACATCTTAAAATTGTCCAGGTATTTCATTAGCAGAAGCACGTCTACAAGATGCTACAGATTATTATCCTATTTCATATTTGTTTTCCTTTAAAAAGAAGAATTCAATTTTTGATGAGTTTTTATATTTTCTAATAAAATAAATTCTCAAGACTTTAAGAGTAAAACAGAACAATAAAAACCACTGCAGAGAACAGACAAGCTGACAGTTAGGACTGAGTGACATAGTTTCATCTTGACCTCAGACAAAATAGAAACCAGATGTGATTGTGTGAAAAAAAAAACTAGAGTTTTAGATAAATTTCTCATGTTGTACTAGAGTTTATTTTTTGAGATAAACCTGCCTGCTATCTTTTTCCTCCTGTAGTACTAGTTGATTTTGGAACAGTAAAATGTGGTATTTGAGATCAGAAACTCTGTATAATTTCTCATAAAGTTTTCTACCTATACAAAATTTTCCTTACTAATTTTGAAATTTGTTTTTTTGATACAAATATTTCTAACACACTTTACTATTTTCTTGCCTTCTTAAAAACACTAGTCTGAATATATGATCATCATAAAAGGAAAAATCAATGATTAGACCATTACTTACTGGGATACAGAAATCAGTGTCACAGCTGATAAGATGCTTTCAGGGAATGACAATCTTCAACCTATATGCCTAAATGTGGCAAATTTGCCTGAAATGCATTGAAGTAACAACTGTAACTTTATGACAAATCATATGGCATGGTTTTAGGGATTTTTATAGTTTCAGTATAGATTTATTTATTGAACCAAGTTTCACGGCAGCTATTTAATCTAACTATTTTTCAGGGGATTCGTGACCTCAACTACAGGTAAGTTTTGATAATGACTCACACTACCAATCAGTAAACATTTCTTCAAGTTAAAAATATTGGATAGGTTCAATTATGAAATCTGTGAATTGAGATAAATTTTAAACACAGTAGGCTGAATTAAAAATGTGTTGAAATTTGAAAATTAATATTATTTATTTCTATTCTTTTTAAATTTCAAATTAATATGAGGGTACAAGTTTTTAGTTTACATTGTTTTCAATTCTAAGGTAAAGTTCAAGTTGAGCCCTTCACCCAGGCACTGTGCTAAACCCTCACATTGTGCACATTAGGTTAGATCCCATCAATCACCTTCCCTCCTCCCCCAGCCCTCACTTTTCTCTCCCCTGCCCCTTGCTAGACTATATTTGTGTTTTATCTATTCCTGACATGAGAGCCCTGCATAAGACTTAGAATTTGAAATAAACCAGAAATTCTCAAGACCAAAAATTTTAGATCTCCCCAGGTTCAGAAAATCCCCAAATACTCACTATGATCAGATATGGAAAATTAGCTGCATTGTTAGAGCTTCAGTTAAGCCAAATTTTTAAACTCTAAAACTAAAACTATATTAAAATGATTATACCTACTGAAATGTCACAAATTTTCAAAAGTTGTTTTAAAAAATCACCTGTCTAAAATAAATGGCTATAAACCTTATCAAAAATTAAAATAAATAAGATTTCAGTAAATTATTAAATTAGATAAATGAGATTACATGGATATTTGGGTGAATTGATTAAGAATCAATTTTGGTATACTATGAGCCATGCCAAAATATTCCACTGCCATCTCTTTCTCAGTTCCACACACAGAACACTGCAATAAAATAGAAAAGTAGTTATATTAACTGGAAGTTAATTATAATTTCCAGAAAATAAAATCAATTTTTTAGAGACTATCTTGGAATATAGTCTTTGTTTGAACATTACAAACAGTAGCCCATCTCTTTTTCATCTGCTCACCATATTTAACATTTCCCTCCATACCCTCTGTAAATAAGACTGAGATGGTAGATGGAAAAATGCCCCAGCCCCACCGAGATGTCCATGTCCTAATCCCCAGGGACATGGTTAATGATCCTGAGATAAGAGGGATTATCCAGGAGGGCCCAATTTGATCACAGGAGTCTACAAAGGCAGAAGAGATGAGAGTGAAGTAATGAAGAGGACTACACTTGCCTTTGATAGCCTCCAAGATAAAAGAACAGGGCCAGGAGCCACGGTATGTGAGTAACCTCCAGAGGCTGCAAAAGTGAAGGAAATGGGTCCTACTAGTCCACAGAAAGGGCCTGCTAACCCGCTTTGGCTTTAGCCCAGTGAGGCCCCATCAAGCTTCTGACCTCCAGAATAGGAGGATGACAGGTGCATGCTGTACTGCTTAAACTCGTGGCAACAGGAACAACACCTGGCACCCACAGCATGCCCAGCACTAGCGGAGTTATCAGCCATCCATGCTCCCGTGGGGTCAGGGACTCACCCAAAATCAGCTGTGCATTTCCACTTATTGTTGGTATAGTTATTTGGTGATTCAGTTAACTCACAGAACAGATAAAGAAGGTGATTTGGAGATCAGACAAAATCTTGGGAAAAACTCAAAGACAAAACACAAAAAAGTGCTGTTGAGTTAGCATGAGGCAACTGCAAAAAGCTTGGGAAAAACTGGGAGTCTAGACAAAGGTTGCACTCAGAGCACTTCACAGGTGTCTGCATTTTCACTTCACTTTATGGTGGGTTATGGAGTCAAAACTTACTGAAGCAGACCACATGTGGTAAGTTTTCTGCTGCAAGTTCGTTTTCTTTCTCCATTCTGCCCCGAAGGGAGGCTTTAGTCACAAGGTGGTGTGTCAATACCAAGAGGTAGAACTCCAACAAGTTGCATATTTGTAGCCAGAGAAACAGGACAAGTAGCTCCTGCAGGCCACACAATATAGGAAGAGAATCAGAGGAGGGTCCCTGCACCCCTGAGCTGAATGTGCAGCCCTGAGCAAGTCCTTCAGCGGGCATGTCAGTCTCCACTGCTGCCTGCACCACAAATTCGGTGACTTCAAATGGCACCAATTTGTCAGCTTACAGTTCTGGAGAAAAGAAGTCCAAAATAGGCCTCACTGGGCCCAAATCAAAACACTGAAAGAGCTGTGCTTTACGGCAGTGGTTCTCAACTTTCCTAATGTCTCCATCAGTTCCTCATGTTGTGGTGACCCCCAAACATACAATTATTTTCATTGCTACTTCATAACTACAATTTTGCTACTGTTATGAATCGTAATGTAAATATCTAATATGCAGGATGTATTTTCATTGTTACAAAGGGGTCATGACCCTCAGGTTGAGAAGCCTTAAGCGATTCTCTTGCCTTAGCCTCCTAAGTAGCTGGGACTACAGGCGCTCACCACAACGCCCAGCTATTTTTGGTTATAGTTCTCTTTGCTATTTGGTGGGCCCAGGGTGGATTCAAACCCACCAGTTCTAGTGTATGTGGCTGGCGCCCTAGCCACTTGAGCTACAGGTGCCGAGCCCAAAATTTATGTTGTAAACAAAAAAATTCTGAAATGAAAAACTCACTGAATATCAAAAAAATTGAGGAAAATCAGTGCCTCAGGAACATGCTTGACAAATGAATACTATCCAACCATCTAACTAACAGCCACACACACACATACATGAGAAAAGAGGAGCAACATCAACAGTCACCAGGGAAACACAAACCAAAGCCAAATGGAGATACCACTGCACATCCACCAGATTGGCTAAAACTAGGAAGATTAACCTCACTGAGTCAATAAGCACTCTGCACGCACCCAGTTTGGAGGACAGTTTGGATCCAGCAATCCAATTTGGGTAATTTTTTACCCAAAGGTAAAGAAGTCCTTATATCAAAAAGACACATGTCTGTTTAGCATAGCACAATTCACAACTGTAAAGATACAGAATTTACCTACATGCCCATCAGCTGATGAGTGGATGAGGAAAATGTGTGCATGCACCCCACAGCACTACTCAGCCACAAAAAAGAATGAATTAAAATAATGTATTTTGCAGCAACCTGGATGGAACTGGAAGCCATAATCCTAAGTGAAGTACCTCAGGAGTGGTAAAAACGGACACAAAGTTTTCTCACCAGTGGGGGCTACACAGTGGGTGCACAGGGACACACAGAACCTTAGAATGGACTTTGGAGACTTCAAAGGAGGCAGATAGGAGAGGTGGAGGGATCAAAAACTACCTATAGAAACAATGTACACTACATTCAGGTGACTACCCTGAAAGCCCTGACTTCACCACTATACAATTCATCTATGTAACAAAAAAACTGTACATCTATTGAAATTTGAAAATCAAATTTACTTTTTCAAAAAAGAAAAACAAAGTTAAAATACACAGCTAGCAGATGACCCAACAAATCAACTCTTAGGTATTTACCCAAAAGAAACCAAAACAAATGTCCACATGAATACTTGTACTAAAGTTCACAACAGCTTTATTCATGATAGTTCAAAACTGGAAGGAATATCCACCCAGCAACAAATAAACCATGGTATATCTATACAGTGGAATGCTATTTGGCACTTTTTACAAGAACCTATTAAGAACCTACTGAGTCAAAGAAAAAAGGCCAACAAAAAGAGACTGTATGCCACTTAGATAAAATTTACATAACTCCATGTAAAAATGGAAATGTCAACTTATCTATAATGACACAAAGGATTTCAGTGGTTGCTGATAAGTAGGTATGGAGAGAGGGATGGTTTGAAATGTTTTTTTGTTTTGCTTTGACTTTACATTTTAAAAATATAATACCAACAAAAAATATATATAATACCAACAATGAGGAATATAAAATCAGTGCTCTGATTTTAATTACACAAAGGCTAATATAAGAGACTTATTCATCTGAGCAATTATCACAAATCACAATCCAGACTCCATCCAGGTCTTTGTTCCATGTTCACACCACTCACTAAGAGGAACCAAACAAGGTCTTCTGTGCAAAAGTATTTATGACACTTGCTATAAATACCAGTAGGTGGTAGATGACTTCTCTATGTTAATAAATATTTCCAGGTATTGTCAAGAGATGTATTAGGATGGGTAGGTGTATTGCCTAACTTCATAGAGCTCTCATTCTAACAGCTGAACTTATGAGTGCCCTCCAGAATGCACATTTACACATGATCACAGCCTTATGTCCTATTTTAGGAGGTAAGAAAGGAAGACACTGTAGAGTTTTACTGGTAACTCAGAATTTTACAGGCTTAATTACGAGCGGTCCCCAGGTATCCAACAGATGACTCGTACGTGGATACTATTACGGGTAATGGGTAAATGTACCTGTTCCAACTTACAAACAAATTCAACTTAAAAACAAACCTTCAGAACCTATCTCATTCATGAACTCAGGGACCGCCTGCATCTCCATTTTATCACGCTGCAACACAAGAGAGCCTGAAGATCACTGACAACCCTGTTCATGGACAGGTTAATACACAATATGCAACAATTTTATTTATTCTGCAATGTGCTTAGTTGTCAGAGGCTTGACAGGTATTCTTAACGACCTGTCATTAACAGCTCGTTAATGCTGCTTAACGAGCATTTCCTAACCTCAAGGATAAACACAAACATAAACTGACAAACACTGGTTATAAGCCACTATTGGTTCAAAATCAGAAATAACGTTTGAACTATGTCACATGAGCATTTTCTATATTAACCTGTCAATGCAACTTGGGAGTAAAATACAGGAACATAAAATAGTTTAAAAAGCAAAAGACAGATCTGGTTTGCTACCTAGAAATTAATAGTTTCAGTGAACAAAGAAAATATCAAAACGTAAATGGACAAGAGAAAACTTTCCAACAAACAAAAGAGACACACGAAAATTGTATAAATGAGAGACCCCCACATTTCTATACATGGAAACATATTATTTGGCCACAAATTAGGTTTCATATAAGAGAAACTGAGATGCAGGGACCAAATGTTCTTTTCCACCTCATTTTATTCTATGGGATAAACTGTACGTTAAATGGCTTTGCATATGTGCATGAGAGAGGGACATGTAGGGAAGGGAGGGAGGAAGGCAGGGTTGAGGTTGCAGGTGTTAGTGGAAAGATTTATGCAACTCTTAAGTGCTATTCAAACACCTCTATTCAATTTGCTCTAAGAAAAAGACAAAATAAAAGATCTCCAACCATTTTGTGAATAGAGCTCCCTCTCTGTTTATGTCTTACTACTGTTTCAAACTAACAAAATGCCAATTAGGGTGGCACCTGTGGCTCATCAAGTAGGGTGCTGGTCCCATATACCAAAGGTGATGGGTTCAAACCTGGCCTCAGCCAAACTGCAAAACAGAAAAAATAGCCAGGCGTTGTGGCGGGCGCCTGTAGTCCCAGCTATTCGGGAGGCTGAAGCAAGAGAATCGCCTAAGCCCAGGAGTTGGAGGTTGCTGTGAGCTGTGTGACGCCACGACACTCTACTGAGGGCGATAAAGTGAGACTCTCTATGGAGGAAAAAAAAAAAAAAAGCCAATCAGGACCATGAGGGTCAAACTCTCATAAAACCTGGTATGCGTGGCAAACACTGAGATGAAATCAGTGTACAGCTCCCTGAAGTGCTCTTTCCCCAGCACCAGCCAAATGGAAATTATATCACAGCAGCTAATTACACATTAACCATCTGTTCCAGGTAGAGTCCAAACCCACAGGGTTGCCCCAGTTGACTTGGGTATGCCCAAAGGCAAAGCTTGGGGAAGTAGATCAATCCTAATCATACATGGTCCCAAATGAAAAACGAGGTCTGGGCAGTGTTTTCTAACCTCTTTTATCTCATGGCACACTTGAATCTATAGTAAAAACTTCCGTGGCACGCTTAAATTATATTGATCAAAAAAAAAAAAATTAAAAAAAGAATATATTTACTTCTTTTGAAAATAATTTAATTAATGACCTTTAAAAGTTTTAGTGGCACACCTGAGATCCTCTCAAGGCACACCAGAGTGTGACCCAGCAGCTGAAAATCATCTAGACCATTCTATGGCAGGGCGAATACAGAAGAAAGGTTTCGTATTATCTTGGACTTCTGGGTTCATCAATCATGACTAGTAGAAAAAAGAATAACTGACCTTAACCAAATAAGCATTTAATTCATTAAAATTAAAGTAAGTCTAAGAAATCACTGCAGGGTTGAGGAGTTAAATAACTATTACTTCTGTGCTGAGAGCTGAGGGTCGTGGGATGGGGTAGTTCGCTGGAAACCTTTCTGTAAGTAAATGAACAGAAAAAAAGGGATAAAAATTCATTACCTTTTAAAGGTAATTACTTTAAAAAATCTGTGCTCTCTTACCTTTAAGACCATCTAGGTCTGACATAAATGATTATAGAATCCTCAAATAACCAGCGATCTGGTAGCGGGCTCATCAGACCACCTGGCCAGAGCATTTCCCTCCAGTGACCTATCTATGGAGACCTGCTGCCCACTGCCAGCAGCCACACTTCTGTCTGCTGTGGACTCCTAAAGACCCACTCCCAACTGTTGGGGAATTCTTGAAGCCCTATTCCCACCTTCTGTGGACTCCTGAAGCTTGACTCCCAACTGCTGTGGACTCCTGAAGCCACACTTCTAACTGCTGTGAACTTCTGAAATAGGTAGGCTTAGTGTGCACAGTAACAGTCTTTAAGATATGGTACAAGCACATATGGGAATCCTGGATACCCTCCCAGGAGATCTTTAAAGTTAAAGCTATTTTCATAATAAGATGCTACTTGCCATTCTCACTCCCATTCTCTAATTAGTGTGGAATGAAGCTTTCCATGGCATGTGCTGCAGCAAATCTAAAGATTATTGTAAACAATGCCTCTCACTGATCTGCTTGTTTTAGAAAGTAGTTCTTTTTTATTAAAAACCTCATAGTGGGGCAGTGCCTGTGGCTCAAAGGGTGCTGGCCCCATATGCCGGAGGTGGCGAGTTCAAACTCAGTCCCGGCCAAAAACTGCAAAAAAAAAAAAAAAAAGCTCATGGGGGGCCCACAATACCTGTGAAAGTATAAAAGAGGTCCTAAGACTGAAAAGCTTGAGAAGCATAACTTTGCCTTCCAAGAGCAAAAAAAAAACTACCAAGCTCTCCAGACATTGTGATTGGAACTTGCAGTTCTCAGTATACTGCCTACAAAAGCACACAGAGTAAATACACACAGCAAGGAATATAGAGAGCAGAGACCTGGGTCCCTCCATCACAGAGCTGGAATGGGACACGGAGTTTGGCATCATCCTGGATTCCTGCATCCAGAAAAGAAATCTTTGAATTTAATCATATGTGCTTCTTCAAGGATCCTCAGGCAGGAATGTAAACTCCAATAACTTATTCTTGTGGAAAAACAGAATGTTCTTTACCCTGAGGTTTCCAGAAACAAACTGTCCAAAGTGATGGCTCTTGTTCTATACAGAATGGTACCTCCTAATCAAACTCATATAATGCTGCCCTAACCCCCAAGGTGACTGTGTTTGGACATGGGGCCTTTAAGGAGGTAAAGTTAAATGGAGCATATGAAAGGGTGGATCTTAATCCAATCAGATCAGTATCCTCACAAAAAAAGTAACACTAAAGCTCAGTCTCTCTACACTAGCATAGAGCAAAGGTCACATGAGGACACATCAGAAGTCAGCTGTCTGCAGGTGTGGAGAGAGCCTTCCCCAGAAACTCAGTGTGCAGATGCTTCTATCTTGTACTACTAGCCTCCAAACAGCAAGAAAATTAATTTCTGCTATTTGAGTGCCTATATTATTTTATCCCAGCAGCCAGAGCCAACTGATAACCACTTCATAGTATGTTCCTGTATAATCACACCACAAACACCCTGAGTAGGGGCAGGGCAGGAATGGAACTTTCATAAGGAGGGGAAGTAGTGAATCCGTGTCTTCACAGTGCCACACACTGTAATTTATGTTATGTGGGTGCTAAGGAGTTGTTTTAGTTTTGTTCTTCTCAAAACATCATGTGATTTTTACCCTTTGATGAACATCAGGCAAAACATCCATGTTACACCCCTGGTCTGATCAGGTTGACAGACCAGACTCTCACCCTAACTCACACCACAGCCAGCTCACCACACTATTGGTCACTCTGCCTCCCTGAGGCTGGGACGTGGCTCCCTCTTAACTCTTCTCATACAGCCACATGGAAGCTCCTGTGTGGCAAATTCATTGCCAAACTCCACAGAATATGAGGAAATGTCTTTTTAAAAGGTGACTCCAAGTAGCTTGGGAACTGTTTTTGCGGGCTTTCTAATGAAGGGGTCAGCCAGAGGCCTGCAGCACTGCAGGAAAGACTGACTGCACACAAGGTCACAACACAGCCACTCAACACACAGAAGGGGATCCCCCAGGCCACGTTATTGCCCTTCCCAGCAAATATAAAAGAGCTGTGTTTTTCTCTACTGTACATAATGAATGGTTCTTAGCTGAAAAAGCATGTATGTTCTTCATAAACTAATAGAACCAAAAATGTAGTTTTAACCATTTATAAAATGGAGTTCTAAATAAGTGCTATTTCTACCTTCATAATATGCCATGTGTGCTTTGCTGAGCATCCTTGGGCAGAAATGCAGAGCCAGTAACTTATTCTTGCAGGAGACGTTGATGTCTGTGCTCCCAGGGTCCTGACAGTGAGGAAACGCTCCACCTGTGCCCATGTAGACTCCCCACAGCTACCACATGCTTTAAGGATTACTCCTTACACATTTCCCCTTACTGTTTAGTAAAAATTACTAGTTAAATGTTTCAAAAGTTCAAATATTATCTTTGTGAGAAAAAAACAAAAACAGATCCAGAAACTCACAGCAGAGTGGAAGTAGGGAAGCAGCTCCCAAGTTACATTCATTCAGCAGAAATATTTTTTCAAAAATATATTTTAAATATTTTTACATTCATTAGCAAAAATACAAATTCATTAGTAAAATTAGGTTCTTTAAGCTTCCCATGAAGAAGGAGAATAAAACAGGTATGGACTTCAACACATAATATTATAACATTTTGTTAGCATTCCTGATGCTTATGAAATGAAAGCTTTGTTACAAGTTAATGAAGTACCCTTATTCTCTATCTTCATGTTAATACTGCCCTTTTTGGTATTAAACTCGTAGCTATTTCAACTCTAATTAACAAACCAAGTTTCATACTGCTGAAGATTGAAATACGTTCTACTTGTATGAATAAAAAGGTGTTGCATAGCATTTGCTTGCAGGAACCAAGAAAGCATACCCAAGCCAGAATTAAATTGGACATAGGCAGCAAGAATTTCTCCACTCATAAGCAACATTCCCCCCAAAGTGTTGCAAATTCATAATTGTCAATAAATGTAAGAAACAGAAAGAATCTTCCTAAACTGGTCTGAAATCTTTAGTAAAGAATTATGATAGAAAAGATAGTTTCAAATTTTTCATAATTTTCATTATGAGAATTATATTTCCCATAATTTTCACTGGAATATGCCCAAACCACCATGAATAGACCACTGATAATATCAAAAAGGTTTTGAGTGCATATTTTAGTTTTTTAACCACATATATTAGAACATCCTGGTACTATCCCTAAGTAAGAATTACTAAACTGGGGAGTAAAGAGCCAGGATCTGAACCAACAGTTTGAACTGCTCTTGGTAGTAGGTTGGTCTGTACAGAAGTCTTAAGCGCCAGCCACGTGCACCTGAGCTGGCGGGTTCGAATCCAGCCCCAGGACCCGCCAAACAACAATGACGGCTGCAACCAAAAAATGGCCGGGTGTTGTGGCGGGCGCCTGTCGTCCCAGCTACTTGGGAGGCAGAGGCAAGAGACTCGCTTGAGCCCAGGAATTGGAGGTTGCTGTG
>CAUYON010208929.1:0-11416 GCA_963573935.1 Arctocebus calabarensis | reverse complement strand
TTCTGAAACTGTCTGCTATCTGAATTTCAGAATCTCTTGGCATGTCTGGAAAGTTCTCTTTCATAATCTCATGAATAAGAGAGTCTGTGTCTTGTGAAGCTGCTTCATTGCTTTCGGGGATCCCTATGAGGCGAATATTGGTTTTCTTCAAGTTATCCCAGAGCTCTCTGAGAGAGTCATCTGTTTTTGCCTTCCATTTCTCTATCTTTTTGTCTTTTTGGGAGCATTTGATAGCTTTGTCTTCCATGTGAGAAATCCTTTCTTCTGCTTGCTCCATTCTGTTACTGAGGGATTCTACTGCATTTGTCAGATATTTAAGGACTGCAACTTCTTGTCTCAATGTGTCAAAGTCTTTGGTCATTTTGTCTTTGAATTTGTTGAATTCTTGAGACATCTTTTGGGTCATCCTTTGAATTACTGCTTGAAATTCTAATTCCATCTTTCCTCCATTTCCCTGATCTTATTTGCAATCCAGATTCTGAATTCAATTTCAGACATCTCAGCCATTTGCTTATGCAAGGGATCTTGTGCTGTGTCTACCATGTCGTTTCTTGGAGGAGTTGGTCTACTCTGATTATTCATATTGCCAGAGTTTTTCCATTGATTCCGCCCCATGATTGTTTTTCACCGTTGCATCTGGCCATCCTCAGAGTTGGGAAGGTGTCTCTGGAAGATTCGACCCTGGCAGGACCATTCTATTGTTGCTGGAACTTTGTAGTGAGTGATCCTGTGTAGATCTTCTGGGACTGCTCCACCCAGGGAATTCGGGCTGCGGGAACAGCTCTGGAGTGTGGTACCCCTGGATCCAGCAGCAGGGTGGAGGATGGTGCAGACAGTTCTGGGAGTGCCAGGTGTGGGGCATATGAACACCAGGGAGTTCCTAGCTGAGGATGGGCCTACAGAGGCCTGGCAGTCACCCATGGAGTCCCTGGCAGAGGGTTGGCTTGAGGGGCAGGCTCGGGGCAGGGGAGGCGTAGTTGCTGGGGGAGTACCTGGCCAGCGGTGGACTTGCGGGTGCCTGGCGTTCACCAGCAGGATTTCTCGCAGAAGGTGGGGCTGTGGGAGTCTGGCAAGTGTCTGGGTGCAGGTCCGGTGGTTACCAGAGGAGTTCCTTATTGGGGGCGGGCCTGCAGCGGCCGTGCAGGTGCCAGACACAGGCTTGCACAGTCACCAGAGGAATCTGGCCAGCGGGGGGCTTGCAGGGGCCCAGCAGTTGCTGGCAGAGTCATTGATAGAAGGCAGAACTGTGGAGGCCCTTGAAGTGCTGGGCCATGTGGTTGTCCAGGAAGTTTTTGGCCTCTTGAAGGAACTTGAAAGTGCTACTTCACTGAACACATAAATGATGAGAAAGCAAAATGGCCTTCTTGCTGATAAGGAGCAAGATTTCATGGTCTAGATAGAAGATCAAATTACCTACAACATTCCCTTTTACTGAAGCCTAATCCAGAGCAAGGCTCTATATCTCTTCAATCTATGTAGAGTGAGTGGGGTAGGAAGCTGCTGGAGAAAAGCTAAAAGGGGTTGTTTTTGAGGCTTAAGGAAAGTCACTATCTCAGAACATAAAAGCATATGGTGAAGCAGCAAATGTTAGTGTAGAAGCTGCAGCAAGTTAGCCAGTGGATCTAGCCGAGATCATTGATGAAAGGGCCACCCTAAATGGCAGATTTCAATGCAGATGAAATATCCTTCTATTGGAAGAAGATGCCATCTAGGACTTTCATAGCTACAGAGGAGACATCGATGCCTGGCTTGCAATCTTCAAACGACTGGCTGCCTCTTGTTAGGGGCTAATGCAGCTGGTGGCTTGAAGCCAATGCTCATTTACCTTTCTGAAAATCTTAGAACTCTTAAAAGTTATACTAAATTTACTCTGCCTATGCCCTGGAAATGAAACATCAAAGCCCAGATGACCATATGACTGCACATCTGTTTACAGCATGGTTTACTGAATATTTTAAGTCCACTGCATAGACCTAGTGCTCAGAAGAAAACAATTCCTCTCAATATATTACTTCCTTGTTGACAGTGCACCTGGTCACCTATGAGGCCTTATGGAGATGTGTACAAAGAGATTAATGTTGTTTAAATGCCTGCTAACACAACATCTCTTCTGCAGCTCATAGATCAAATTATCATTTTGATTTTTAATTCTTATTTTTGGAGAAATGTGGTTTTTTTGTAAGCCTAAAACTGCCATTAATGGATCTGATGATCTGGGCAAAGTAAATTGAAAACCTTCTGAAAAGGATTCACCATTCTAGATGTCATTAAGAATGTTCATGATTCATGGGAGGAGGTCAAAACATCAACATTTGCAGGAGTTTGAAAGAAGTTGATTTCCACCCTCATGGACAGCTTTCAGGGGTTTAAGACTCAGTGGATGGAGTCACTGCAGATATGGTGCAAACAGCAAGAGAACTAGAATTAGAAGTGGAACTTCAAGATGGGACTAAATCTCTGCAATCTCATGATAAAACTTGAACAAATGAGTCGCATCTTATGCGTGAAGAAAGAAAGCAGTTTCTTGAGAATGTACTTCAGGTGAAGATGCTATAAACATTGTGGAAATAACAACAAAGGAGAATGTTATATAAACTTACTGATAAAGCAGTGGCAGGGTTTGAGAGGATGGACTCCATTTTTAAAAAAAGTTCTACTGTGGGTAAAATGCTATCCAATAGCATCATGTGCTGTGGAAAAAACTTTCATGAAAGGAAGACTCAATTGATGTAGCAAACTTCACTGTTGTCTTATTTTAAGAAATACCCTCAGCCACCTTGACCTTCTCCACCCACACTATCCTGAGTCAGTGGTCATCAGCAATTAGGAAGAACCCTTCGTGAGCAAAAAGATTATGACTTGCAAAAGGCTCAGATGACTGTGAGCATTTTTAGGGATAAAATAATTTTTAATTAAGATATGCACATTGTTTTTTAAACTAATGCTATTTCATACTTAAAGGACTATAATATATTGTAAATGTACCTTTTATACATATGAGGAAAAAAATCCCTCATCTTATTTGCATAATTACTACACCTGCTTTCCTTTAGTGATCAGGTACGATACCCATAATATCTCCGAGGTATGTCTGTATTCAATTCATCTGATTTCCTTCTCAGTAGCAATCACAATTTTTTTTGTTTAATTAGTTTTTCCCCGATCTCTGTATTTTCATCACATTGTGTGCATCTCTTAGTCCTTTCCTTCATGTTTTTAGAGGCTTTTCAAGTTTGTATCCACAGCATTGATCTGGGTTTCTGAAATGTGAATTCCTTTCTTTATTGTCTTTAGTAGAAATTTTAATTTCACTACTTTTTAATTTCCTTGCAATCTCTATGTATCATATCCATCTTTATTTTTACTCATTCCATTGTCTTTTTAATTTAGTTTTATCTCTCTCTTTAGCTTTTGGCTCCTATTTTATGGAACCAGTGTCTTTTGACATTTGAGGAGGCCAAAACATTTTCTAAAATTTTATTTTGTTTCCTATAGTAAATCTTGTTTACTGAGCTAAGTACTATGAAGGATATTTCCTTCATAGTTTCTGTTATATATTCTCAAAGGCCCTGTAATTTTTTTTTTCCTCACTCATTCTTGAATGTAGAAAAATCTTTCCAGATATTTTGCCAGCAAATGTGTAGTGAATTGTGTTTGGCTTCACTTTTTGCCAACTTACATGCTGGTTGAATCCCCTTCCTGGCTCTACAGCTGCATGGCAACACTTAATCCAATTCCTAAACCCTAACAAACTGTCATATAGTGTTACTTGGAAAATGTGTGGTGGGAATCTCTTCTGCCTACTTCCTTTCTAGCTATCTGACACTCTGATAAGAGGGTGTACATGAATGAAAAAATAAACACTAAACAAAAAATAAAACGGTAAGTCTTAGAAAATCCTTCTTATCTAGTAAGAGGCGTGATTTATCAACTGAAAAATAATTTTTGGATATTATTACATTATTTGCTTGCTGGAGACACAAAGTTTCCCAGATCACTAAAATTTGCACTATTTGGTACGTGCTTTGATTTATGTGTTCCTGTTAAAAGATATAATACCAAATGTTACAGGTAGTAAAATGTAAGGAGTGTGATAGAAACAGGAAAAATAAGGCAAGATAAACCTCATGGATAGATTAGAGTCATGGACTGAAAAAGTAACAGCAGCCATTATGATTGTGACTCGGAGGTTATTAGGTATGATCCTTGTTTCAGAGTAGTCCTTTCTAGCCATTTGGTAACTCTTCCATTTGCAGATCGCTCTATTTTTTTAAATTACTTTTGATTTTATTTTTAATTTATTTTTAAATTTTTTATCATTTGGGATCCATTGAGGACACAAAAAATAAGTATACACTAATTGTATTTTTTAGGTCAAGTCCCTGTTATAATTGTGTCCTGCCCCCAAGAAGTTTGTCATACACCGTGACCCTTATCTTCTCCTCTCCCAGGTATCTCATTCCCTTATCCCACCCCTTGTATTAACTCATCTACGGTCTTCAGACTAGAATTGAGTATATCGGATTGTCCATTCTTGTGACACTTTACTAAGAAGAATGTGTTCCACCTCCATCCATGTTAATACAAAAGATGTAAAGTCTCCATCTTTTTAAAAAGATGAATAGTATTCCATGGTATACATATACCACAGCTTGTTAATCCATAGCTGGGTTGGAGGGCATTTAGGCTTTTTCCACATTTTGGTATTTATAAATTGAGCTGCAATAAACAGTGTAGTGCAGATGGTCTTATGATAAAAGGATTGTTTTTCTTCTGGGTAGATGCCCAGTAATGGGATTGTAAGATAAAATGGGTGGCCTAATTTGAGGAGTCTCCATCAAAAAAAAAAAAGAAATTTAACAAATGACATAATCTGGAGCACCACTTTGGTTGTATTTGCTTTTGCTCAACTTAAAATTCAAGTAAAGAAATCCTGACTAGACATATCTTATGTTTAAGATATTTTCCCTGATTTCCTAAGCACAATTCTTTTCTTTTTTTTTTTTTTTTTTAACCAAAGTTCTTTCATTTTTAAAGGCTTTTAATTATTTATTTATTTGTTTGTTTTTCAGACAGAGTCACATTCAGCCATCGTGGGGTTGAGTGCCATGGCGTCATAGCTCACAGCAACCTCAAATTCTTGGGCTCATGTGATATTTTTGCCTCAGCTTCCAGAGTAGCTGGGACCATAGGCACCTGCCACAATGCCCAGCTCATGGTTCTTTTATTAAAAAATATGTCATTTAACTATATTTGTATGTGTCTCAAAAATGAAATGCAGTCAAATGAAGCCTCTGGTACTGGAACATAGTGACTACTAAATAACTGTGCCCTGATTCTGCATCTCACAGGAGAGACACCATATCAAGTGTATTTGTATAATGCTCATCCTTTTAATGTGCTGTTTCGCAAATATCTTGGGAAGTTATGAAACCTAAGGTAGTTACCAGAAATGCACTATGAATTTGAATGTGAGTAACTAGGAATCTCAATCAAGAGTTTTAGATATAAAGATTCTAACTCAACTTTCCTTACAGAGACAGATAGACTCAACATAACAGCTTATGCTATTATAAGCCTGAGTATAAGCCCTGAAAACATAAATAGACTCCATGGCCAAATGCTAGTTAAGTATATGTAATGATAAAGCAGAGGAGAAAATACTACCTTTGATGCTTCAAATGCATTACCTCTTTTAATAAAACTGAAAGTTAGCTAAGCTTATCTAAAAATTTATCAAAAATTCCAAGTGTTATTTTGGTGTATGTATGTAGATAGATGGACAGACAGCAGATATAAATAGTAGAAAACAAACAACTAGAGTTTAAAATGCAGGTTAAGATTTTTAAATTCTTTTGTATATTTTTCAAAATTCTAATTTTAACTCTTGTCTCATTGATTAAGAACAAAGTTGATTAATCCATTGGCCTTTGTTATGTTGCAACGGGTAGGGCAGAAAGAGTCAAATGAAAGTAGAATTCTATATGAATCATAAAGAGAAAAGCAGGCTTATTTTTCACCCTATATGGCCTTATTTTTGGAAAACAAAGAGTAGGGAGGTAAATGGAAATGAAGGATGAGGTTTAAGTCTCACCTTGTTGTCTACCTATTAACAGGGCAGTGATACATCAAGATGAATCCGTGGATGTTTGGGGTTCCAGATTTTATTCATTTCCCTTTAAATTCAAACGGCTTTCCAAGAGCTCCTGGACTTTGTATTGTAATCTCCAGATATTTGGCAGTACTTTCCAGCTACCATAACTTCATTCACTTTTTTTTTTCTTGGTAGTTGGTTAGCAGAAAATGTTGGTTAAAGGGGAAAATAACTATGAAGATGAACTTACATATGTCAAGAGATGAAATAGTAAAAATGTTAAGTAACATAATGGTTAGAATCTCTACCCTTAAAGAATATATTTTCAAAATGAGGCAGATACTATACTTTTTGTTTTTTATATTGTAATTTATTCATTAAAACAATACTTTTTAGGACTTGTTTTATTTCAAGGATATTTATAGAAACTGAGAGTTCAGAGGTAAAAAACACAACCACAGCCTGTGTTTTCATACCATCTAGTGAAGAAAGGGTTTAATTAACAGAATTATACAGCAGTTGCACATAATAACTGCGATAAATGCTCTGAAGGAGATCTACAGGGTGCTAAGAGAGCTATAGCTAGAGCTGTCTGGAGAGCTCAGGGAATTCTTGGTTGAGAATGTGACATTAAAACTGAGCCTGGAAGAATGAGAAGGAATTATCAGGCTGAGGACTAGACTTATATGAGTCAGGAAAAAAGGGTTTGGGGCAGAGATGGAGCACTATGTTAAGAGCCAAGGCTGGCAGTGCTTTGATGTCTTTGAGGAATGGAAGGAAGGGAGGGTGGGACATGGAATGAAGCTGGAGAGATGGGGAGAGGCCTACCTATGCTGGCCTTGAGGAATTCCAATCTCATCAGTAAAGTCACTGAAGGATTTCAACAAAAGTGGCAAAGAGACTAGAGAGAAGGTCAGGTAGTCAGTTGCAAGGCCATCTCAGCAGTCCAGATAATACTACCTGCTGCTGTGTATGGTTTTGGCAGTGGAGCAAAGAAAAGTGAGTGACTCAAGATCTATTTTGGATCCAGAGACAGTGGCTCACACCTGTCCGCTTCTATCCTAGCTACTCTGTCAGCTGAAGCAAGAGGATCTCATGAGGCCAGAAGTTTAAGACCAGCCTGGGCAACATAGAGAGACCCCTGTTTCAGAAAGAGATAGAGAGAAAGAAGGTGGGGAGAGAGAGAGGGAGGCAGATATATCTATTTTGGATAGAAAACAGACACAATCTTGGTTCATTGAGAGGAAGTGTTGAGATGATACTAAGCATGTCGGCCTGAGTAATGGCAGATCTTGATCCCTTTGTGAAAATAAAGAACACTGTGTGAGGTTTAAGATCATGACTTCAAAATCAGAGACATATGAAAACCATGAGACATCCACATGGAGATTTGGGGTGGGTAACTGAATAGGTAAGTATGTAAGTATGCTGCTCAGGAGAGAGGTCAGGGCTGAGGATGAAAATGTGAGAGTAAGCGGCACAGGGATGGGTTTTGAAGCTGTTTGAGTCTTAAGAATGGATATTATTTGCACTAGTAAAATGACATTTTTCTTAGACATAATTTTTACCACATGGTTTTAAAATACATATGCCATTCTTGTACATGATTTTAGTGAGTTCAAGGAAAAGTATTTCCCCCTCTCGAGTAACATTGCTCTAACACAATAATGTAAGACAAAGGGAGAATAAAATGTATAAAATTTGCTTTCCAACATAAATTGCTGGTACTTACCAGTTCTTGAATGGATTTTTTTATTGTTGTTCTTTAATTTCTTATCATGAATTCTTCCCCCCACTCCCTCCCAGAGGGCATTCACTTTGTTGGTCACATTGGAAAAAATTTGATTCATTAAATAATTTTCTTGTGTTAGGCAATTTTGTAGGCAACCTGTTCCCTCCCTTACCCAAAGAATAGGGTTAAGGGTGAAAATATTTTTCTAAAATGAGACAGAATTATATTTATCATCTAATTTTTTTCTCTTTAAAAATCTCTATTTTAACTCCTTCTAATAATTCCTTTCATCACATTTTTATAAGCACATTCCCATAACAGGGTCTAACTGTTTAACTGAGATATGAAATATGCTAATGTTGTTGTTGTTTAATTTCTTATTATGAATTCTTCCCCCCACTCCCTCCCAAAGGGCATTCACTTGTTGGTCACATTGGAAGAAATATGATTCATTAAATAATTTCTTCATCATATATTAAAAGCAGATTATAGTTATTATCTATGTAATCTCTACTAACAGTATTACAATTGACATTCATTTTTAAAAATTAACACTTCAAATTTCCCACAATACTATAATCCTATGATGTCCATATTGTTTATACAATGGCATAAATTATGGGAAAAGCACAAAGAAGAAACCCATTCACATAACTTGAAGGAAATGCTAAACCAAATAGACAAGGAGCTAGAAAATTCCACAGTTTCTTATAAGGCTGGACATGCTCATGAAGGATGTAAAGAGCCAGCTCACTTTGTGGAATCTATGAGCAAATAAAAACCTTTACAGCCTCTGTCCCTAACCCCTGGTCTGTTAGGAAGTAGGCCACAGAGAGGAGGCAAACAGCAGGCAAGTGAGTGAAGCTTTGCCTGTATTTACAGCTACTCTGTCTCCCTCGCATCGCACCTAAGCGCCATCTCCTCTCAGATAAGCACCAGCGTTACATGCTCATAGCACAAACCCTACTGTGAAATGCGCATGGGTGGGATCTAGGCTGCACACACCTTATAGGATCTAGGCTGTACACACCTCTACTGCCTGATGATCTGAGGAGGAACTGAGGCGGTGATGCCAGAGCTGGGGCTATTCAGTGAGTGACAGAAAAACAAGCTTGGGGCTATCATTGACTGGGCATTATAGTGACTTTTATCATTATTTTGTTATAGATAACAATGCAATAATAATAGAAATAAAGTGCACAATAAATAGTGTAATATGCTTGAATCATCTCAAAACCACTCACACCCCAATCTGTGAAAAAATGTTATTCCATGAAACTGGCCTGTGGTGCCAAAAAGTTTTGGGACCACTAATCTACTGAATTTATTTATTTGTCTAAAATAATTCCTAATGTTTTAAAATACTGGCATCACTTTCATTGTTAATCTGACGTTTCTTAAAATGTCATCATCTTCATCACTGTATAAGTAAGTTTACTAAGCTAGGGTAAGACTACTGATCAAACCAGGGATTGATGTTTTTGCATAAATATCCAGATAACCAACTAGACTCAACAGCTCTCGTGTGCTCCTGAGAGTTTGCTGATATGCATTATTTCTCTCTTTGTAAAATTTATTTTAAAAAAATGATTTTTGAATAATCTTATTATCTTTTAATGTGTACTCTTTTCTTGTATTATTACTCAGCGTTGTGCTGTGTTTCTTTTGTCTTGAAGGAATTGCCTATGACCCCCTGATGCTGAAACACCAGTGCATTTGTGGCAATTCTACCACCCACCCTGAGCATGCTGGACGAATACAGAGCATCTGGTCACGACTGCAAGAAACTGGGCTGCTAAATAAATGTGAGGTAATCCCGAATTGGCCACACTATTTTACTTACTTAAATAAATCATGTAAGGAGGCCAGTATTCATTTGAGCGGTAGTAGAAAAATATTAACCATGTAGCACAAGCACTGTGATTGATGAACCATCACAGTCACAAGTAGCACAGAACTTACCACCTGACCCTGGGCTGGGCACACAGTAGGTGCTCAATCAATGTTTCATGTGTGTGTTCCGTTTTTACGGCATTAGGACACACTCATGGTAGTTTGCAAATAGGTAGTATTTATTGAGCTCATTTTCTGAGAAACTTTTTGCAAATCATTAAGTGGTAAGTAATTTTTACTTTTTGTTATGAGCCAAAATTTGAATTTAGATATATGCCACTTTTGCCTTGTGGAAATGAATAGATTTGAAAGGTAGTAACTACCTTCCTAACAATAGTTTTGAAAGGTAGTAACTACCTTGGTAACAATAAAAGTCACTGATTTATATCAAAGTAGCTGATAATTTTTATAATTTTATGTTAACTAATTTCATTTTATCAAATTTCTTTAGATTCATTTCCATAGATTCCTGATGAATCCCTTTTTTTTTTAGAAAAATCTGTTTAGGCTTTCAAAGGTTAAAAGCAAAAGTGGTATCAATTAAGAAGGGTTTCTGTTGTCAAATTTATAAAATATTTAACTACCAGTAGCTATTTTATGTCATTGGTGTAAGTGTCCATGGTTGTCTAAAATCCACTAACATTCTGCAATTGAGTTTAAGGCATTTTTATGTTGGATTTTCTTCTTTAATATTCAGAGAAAGACACAAAACAAAAGAACAATGTGTTAAAAACTTTAGCCTGTAAGAACAGGTAACACTTCTGTCTTATGGAATTTTATAATTCTAGTGCCTAGCACATGTCTAGAATGTGATATAGAGCCATTAAAAATATTTTAATCAATAAATGTAAAATCATGTTAGAAAATACAAGAAATCCAACATAATCATCCCCAGCCCAAGGAAGAAATTCGATGGATAGTATTTTGACTGTAGTTATGTCATGTGAAAACTGATACATTGAGATACAGTAAAACTGATACATTAAATTCACTATATTTCAATAAAATAAAAAGCAATGTCAACCCAAGTGCCCATCTACACATGAATAGATGAATAAACTGTGGCATATGTAGACCATGGGACAAAAAAAGATGGAGACTTACATCTTTTGGATTGGGTGGAGTTGTAGATCATTTTACTTAGTAAAGTATCACAAGAATAGAAAAGCAAGTATCCAATGTACTCAATATGAATATCAAACTGGTAAATGAACAAATGCATACCCACACAAGAGAAAAACATAATTAATCTCAAGTTGGGGGGAGAGAAGGCAAGATGGGGGATTGGGTGTGCTCTCACCTAACAGGCACAATGTAAAGGTAAGTGGCATATTCCCTGGGTGAGGGGCACAACTACAACTTGGACTCTACCTAACAAATGCAAACAATGTAATCCAATAATCTGTACCTTCATTCATATTAATCTGAAATAAAACAATTTTTTTAAAAAAACAATGTTTTATGAGTACTTTTAGGTCATATGCAAATTGCATATGGTTATTTGCAGGTATAAATTCTAAGGTCAGGCTTTAAACAGTGCTGATTATACAACTTTTTAAATTAAATCATAGCTGTGTACATTAATGCAATCATGGGGTCCATTGTGCTAGTTTTATATACAATTTGAAATATTTTAGTTGAACTGGTTAACATAGCCTTCATGGCATTTTCTTAGTTATTGTGTTCAGACATTTATA
>CAUYON010208928.1:0-17690 GCA_963573935.1 Arctocebus calabarensis | reverse complement strand
TAGGTTGTTTCCACATTTTGGCGATCGTAAATTGAGCTGCAATAAACAGTCTAGTGCAAGTGTCCTTATGATACAAGGATTTTTTCCCTTCTGGGTAGATGCCTAGTAATGGGATTGCAGGATCAAATGGGAGGTCTAGCTAAGAAATACATAGTATTTTAAGATAAAGTTAAAGTTCTCCAGTGTACAGGAACAGAGTAATTTTATATTGATCATGTTTCTTGAGATTTTGGTGCTTCCACAGGCCACAAATTAGGCAATTTCTTTCATTAGCATTTTGTTCCTTTCTGTTTCAAATACTATCCTGATTCTAACTTTCCTGTCTTTGATTTTAATGACACTCAGATCCTAGAAGATGCTATCATTTTCTGAATTCAGAAAATCTTACCTTGTAACTTTCAACAACTAAGTTAAAGTTTGCTTGTCAGTTTGTGGATGTGTTTTATTTAAGTATTATAATTTGAAACTTTCAGAATTAACGGCCAGAATACTACATTTAGCAGATTTTTTCATATTAAGAAACTGCTGTCTTTCAAATTTGTAAATTTTTATTCTCTCATGAAAAGTGATCTCCTAACCTAATATACAAGACATTTTAGTTGTTATCCATTTAGAAAATATTAAACTAAATTTATTTTAAGGACAAATTTTCTGTCATGCTGAATATCATCAGTCACCACTCATATTTGTTATCATTAATCCTACAGTAATTCAATACATAGCAGAAAGTGATGTTCTCACATAATTTTGTAAAGACAAGAGCATAAATAGAGGAATTATCAATTACCCTATTAGCAATTAATGTAATAGGATAAATCATAATATTCTTTGTGGTCATCTGCTAAAATCACATTATTGTAAAATGTTAAATTTCATGTTTTATGCCATCATTATTTTATTTTACTTCAATTAATTAATTTATTTACTTTTGAGATGTAGTCTCACTCTGTCACCCTGGGTAGAGTGCCATCACATCATCATAGTTTACAGAAACCTCAAACTCTTGGGCTCAAGGGATCTTCTTGCTTGACTTTCCTGAGTAGCTGGAACTACAGGCACCCACAACAACACCTGGCCAGTTTTTCTATTTTTGGTAGAGACAGGGTCTTACTCCTGCTTAGGCTGATCTCCAAATCCTGAGCTCAGCAATCCACCTGTCTTAGCTTGCCAGAGTGCTAGTATTACAGGTGTGAGTCATGGGCCCACCTGCTGTCATTATTTTAAAACAATCCTATTTCTCGGAAATATACTAAGGGTTCCCAATCTTTAAAAACATAGTGCAACTAAATTATTTTAAATTTATTATGTATTTAAGATAAATTTTTTTTATAAATGCATGAAATTATTTTTTAAAATAATTACTTGAGAAATTATTAAATAAAATATCAATTCAGATATAAAATTATGGTACATGGCCTCACATCTATAATCATGGTGCTCTGGAAGGCCAAGAGGGAAGGATTGCTTGAGCTGAGGAGTTCTAGACCAGCGAAAGCAAGAGAAAGACCCCACTGCCACTAAAAATGAAAAATTATTGGAGCCTTGTGGCAGGTTCCTGCAGTCTCCGCTACTAGGCAGGATGAGGCAAGAGGATTGCTTAAACCCAAGAGTTTGAGTTTGCTGTGAGGTATGATGATGCCATAGCATTCCATGCAGGGCAACTGAGTGAGCCTCTCTCTCAAAAGAACAAAAACAAATATAGCATAAAAACAGATTTTTTTTTTTACTTCAAATCTATAAACTTGCTCATAGCATTAAGAAAATTTATATTTTATCTAGAAACGTCTACTAATTAGTTATAATTCAATGAGATACAAGAACAAAGTTATGAGAAAGAATTATATTCAGCATGGAGAAAAACCTGCCTCAACCCAAAGCCCATGTGAATCTTGAGCTCTTACTGTTAACAAAACTGAGAAATAAACATTCACCCAGTTGAGGATTTGGAGTAAGTCTGTGCATGTGAGATAAGGTCCCCAAGAAAGGTTATAAGGGAAAGATTCTATCAGCTCATGTCCCTTCAGGCC
The DNA here is from genome assembly GCA_963573935.1 of Arctocebus calabarensis. Taxonomy (NCBI): domain Eukaryota; kingdom Metazoa; phylum Chordata; class Mammalia; order Primates; family Lorisidae; genus Arctocebus; species Arctocebus calabarensis. Next base: position 15,663 of record CAUYON010208928.1, on the reverse strand, counting down.
CATACTTGTCTTGTCACCTGAAGAAGTAGGGCAGTCATAGCCTTAGGATCATTGGAAAGGAGTCACCAAAGGGAAAACTAAACTTCCCTAGTTACCGGAAAACAACAGGATAGGAACATCTGGGTACCATACTTTTCCATGTCTGAGCACATTTTCCTATGAAGTCACTTTGGTCTGTGTAATTTGTTTCTTTCAGTCCCTGTCAACAAAACAGATATCTCCTAATTAGCCAGCCTTTCAAACAAGTCAAACATCATGCCAGATTTTCCACTGTGTCACTTCTGGGTAAGGTGCTTTTCAGTGGCCTCCATAAGTGTTTCCTGTTGCTCCTGATTTTTTGGGTCACATATACAGAACCTCTGTGACAATGAGGACATATCTCCTCCTCCACATTTAAGTAAACACAATGGTCTTTCCTCCAGAGGACAGTGTCCTGATCCAGAGTAGTTGGCATGGTAGCTGTGTATAGGCTGCATTTTATCCCCTGCACCTAAGGGATGTTACACAGAGAGTGTTTGTATGCACTGACCTTCATAAGATACCTGGTTCATCTGTGAACTGGAATGCTCCTGGCTCCTGTGTTCTGCCACTTCTAGGCCCTCAACCTTATCTGTTATTTTTACTGTTCCCAGGGATATTTTAGTTCACTCAGCATAAGGACATCCACTCAGTCAACTGCCAGATTTTCTGTTTCTGTGATACTCAACAACCTCACCTTTGTTGTAAGGGACACTAATTTTGACCCTCATTACGACAGCAATGTTTGTGCCCCCCTTTTTAAATATATTGAATTATTATGGATACATACATAACAGTCATAGGTATTTATACATAGGCATACAATGTCTAAAGATCAATCAGGGCAATTGAGTATCTATTACATCAAGCATTTATAATTTTTAATGATAGAAACATTTCAATTCCACTCTTTTAAATGTACAATAAATTGTTAACTCTAGTCATCCCGATCTGCATTTCAGCATTGGAACTTACTCTTTCTTCCTTTTTTTTCTTTTTAATTTATTGTTGGGGATTCATTGAGGCTACAAGAAATGAGGTTATGCTGATTGCATTTGTTAGGTAAAGACCCTCTTATAATCGTGTCTTGCCCCTAAAAGGTGCTCTTCCTTTCCCCCCCTCCTTCTTTCTCTGCTCTCCCTTTCCCCACCCCCACCATGTCATTAATTGTCATTAATTGTCCTCATATCAAAATAGAGTACATGGAATTCATGCTTCTCCACTCTTGTGATGCTTTACTAAGAATAATGTGTTCCATCTCCAGTAGAAGTTTAAGTAATTTATCTTATCCTATATTTTCTTAATGTTTTTGAAAATATTTACATGTAATTTTTTGGGTCAATTTTAAATCTTAATATGTTTACCAATTTTGGGGCTTCATATGGGCAAAATCTCTAGTGAATGAAGATATTATCTGGATATTATAGTGAGTGATTTGTAAGTTGGTATGCTTGTTGCTCACATTTGTGTTTTTTTTGTGTAGATCATATACCTGTGACTCAGAATGAACAGGAAAACCAATCAAATACATTTCCTTCTACATCATATGAAAACTTTCCAAAAGACTGTGCACTTCTGTATGTATATAAATTACTTGATGTTGTTTATGCTTTTGCTTCTACAAAGAGATTTACTCTTTCTAAAAGTTAGACATTAAAACAGATAAAATACATAATAAAAGATTCTTTCTCAGTAAAGCTTTAAAAATAAATTTTAGTATTTTATGTAGGATGAAGTTATTGAGTCTCTTAATAGGTTATTTACTTGTTAATATTCCTAGGTAATCAAGTCTTTTTATAAAATTTAGCTTAAGATGTCTTTGCATATTTTGTTAGTACACAGAAATCCAGTTGTTTCTTTCGTTTCCTGAATTATTTGGAGTAATAAAAAGGGTTGAATGCTTATTTCATTATCAGTTCAGTTTTTAAATTGTATGTTAGTTCTAATGTAGTGTCAGAAAATTCAAGGGAGAGCCAGACACGATGGCTCACACCTGAAATCCTAGCACTCTGGGAGGCTGAGGTAGGTAGATTGCCCTTAGCTCTCGAGTTTGAGACAAGTCTGAGCAAGAGTTAGACCCCGGCTAAAAAAATAGCTGGGTGTTGTGGCAGGTACCTATAATCACAGCTACTTGGAAGACTAAAGCAAGAGTTGAGCCCAAGGGTGGCGCCTGTGGCTCAATGAGTAGGGCGCCAGCCCCATATGCTGAAGGTGGCGGGTTCAAACCCAGCCTCGGCTGAACTGCAAAACAAAAACATAGCCAGGTGTTGTGGCTGGTGCCTGTAGTCCCAGCTACTCAGGAGGCTGAGGCAAGAGAATCACCTAAGCCCAGGAGTTGGAGGTTGCTGTGAGCTGTGTGACGAAACGGCACTCTACCGCGGGCAATAAAGTGAGACTCTGTCTCTACAAAAAAAAAAAAAAAATAGAGTTGAGCCCAAGAGTTTGAGGTTGCTGTGGGCTATGATGCCATTGCACTCTACTAAGGGCAACAAAATGGCACTCTGTCTCAAAAAAAAAAAAAAAAAGAAAAGAAAAGAAAAATTTAAGGGGCAGTCTGTTTCTGACCTTCCCTTTTCCCTTTTCCCATTATTATCAGTAAAAGTTCTTTAGCACAGAGGATTGTACAAGAGAGAATCTGACACTGGGTCACCTGGTCTTCATTTTTACTGAGTTCAGTAATGCCTTCACCAAAACTTTCACATACCAATTAAAAGGAATTTTCAGCAAGTATTTTGTGCTGGACCAGAACACATAGTTTAAAAATTCTCAAACAGGCCAGGCATGGTGGCTCATGCCTATACTACCAGCACTCTGGGAGGCTGAGGCAGTGGATCACTTGAAGCTCACGAGTTTTAGACCAGCCTGAGCAAGAGTGAGACCCTGTCTGTACTGAAGAAAATGAAAAACTGAGGCAAAAAGGATTGCTTGAGCCCAAGAGTTTGAGGTTGCTGTGAGCTGTGATACTAAAGGCACTCTACCAAAGGTGACAAAGTGAGACTCTGTCTCTAAAAAAAAAGCTTAAATAGTTATTCCAAGTTCATCTGTCATTTCAGCTACATATGAAATTGGCAAAAAAGAAGAAGTGTTTTTTCATTTTAGTGGCTATGAGAGTTGTAGATAAACACTATTTCATATGATTTGTATTTTATAAACACTAGAGATAGCATTATAGTTTGAGTGAGTCTAAAAGACTCATAAAACTTATTTTTAAATGCTCTCAAAGAAAGCTAAGTTTACAGTTTTATGACTTAACTGGCCATTTTACTAGCTTAAAAAACAAATATTTTCTTGAGATTCTGATCTTTTAATGTACAGCATAACATTTCATTAGTTTTTTTTGTTGTTTGTTTTGTTTTTTTGAGACAGAGTTTCACTTACTATCCCTTGGTAGAGTGCCGTAGCGTCACAGCTCACAGCAACCTCCAACTCCTGGGCTTAGGCAATTCAACTGCCTCAGCCTCCCAAGTAGCTGGGACTACAGACCCCCGCCACAACGCCTGGCCATTTTTTTGCTGCCATTTGGCTGGGGCTGGGTTTGAACCCGCCACCCTCAGTATATGGGGCTGGCACCCTACCAACTGAGCCACAGGCACCGCCCCACATTTCATTAGTTTTTATGAACACATTCAGTCATTCTCAATCACTAAACTATATGGATTTTTTTCAAATAAATTATGACCAACAAGGTCTTTCACCAAACAATAGTTCATATATTCAGACAGCTATATTGTAAATATAAATGTAGGAGGAGTCAGCATATTCCTATTGAGTATGGCTTTTTGGTTTAAGTTTGTTATGCCAACTTAACAGAATCTTTTTGAATTTTAGATCTGTTATCTAACATTTTCTGTACTTTCTAGCTTATATTGTGCAAAGAAAAATACTTTCTGGTGTTTATTACGGTCACTCAAAGCAATACTGAACAGGACATGACCACAAACAAAACACGTGGCTGCCAGAGATTTCGTTTTATTACTCTGAAGAAAAAAATAACCATTCAGCCAGCTGTGAATTTATTGACTTGTACTAGTGTCTCACCTCCTCCTCTCTCTCATATGCCTATTGTGTGGAGTCAAGGGTCACTGCTAGAGCATTACCAAATATTATCAAATCATAAAGGAAAATTCCATTAATTTGGACTTTTTTTCTCAGTTGTTGACTCCAGACCTAGTGTTGTCTTTTTAAATCCGAAGTATTTAGAAATCATACACTTTATCCTCTCTTTGAGAAATTTTTAAGAGATCAGTGTTAAGCTTATCATTTTGTACTTTCTGGAATTTTTTTTTTTCCCCCTGAGACAGAATCTCACTCTGTAGCCCTGGGAAGAGTGCCTTGGCATCATAGCTCACAGCAACCTCAAACTCCTTGGCTCAAGCAATTCTCTTACCTCAGCCTCCCAAGTAGCTGAGACTACAGGTGCCTGCCACAATGCCTGGCTATTTTCAGAAACAGGGTCTCTCTCTGGCTCAGGCTGGTCTTGAACCTGTGAGCTCAAGCGATCCACCCACTTTCGCCTCCCAAGTGCTGAGATTACAGGTGTGAGCCACTAGGCATGGCCACAGCTATTTTTTTCTAGTTTTAATAGAGATGAGGTCTGGCTTTTCTCAAGCTGATCTCAAACTCTTGAGCTAAGACGAGTGACCTACCTCAGCCTCCCAGGGTGCTAGGATTACAGGTGTGAGCTATCATGGTCTGGCCCTAGTGAAACATTTTAAAATGGTTTTTCTTCTGTGTTTAAACTTTTTACAAGACCTTAAGATTTGATTTGGGTGTAGGATGTTAAATATGTTTAAATATGTTTGGTTCTGTTACCCTCTTCTTGACTTTCACAGACTTCAGCTTTTCACTTTTGTGAAAGCACCGGGCATTGTGGCGGGGACCTGTAGTCCCAGCTGCTTGGGAGGCTGAGGCAGGAGACTCGCTTGAGCCCAAGATGGAGGTTGCTGTGAGCTGTGATGCTATGACATTCTACCCAGGGTGACAGCTTGAGGCTCTGTCTCAAAAAAAAAAAAAAAAAAAAATCATTTTAAGATTCATGCTAGTGTTTCATTTCCACATTTTCCTGCTTCTAGTATTCTGAAAGCTGTTTTTCCCACTGTTAATTGCTCAGTAATTAGAGCCTTACATGTCTTAATTTTTATTAGTCATAAGAAGAGTACTTTTAAGCCAATTTGGCTTAGTAAGTTCATGGTTTTATATGTGTATGGTGTGGCACCCCAAAACAATCAACAATAATAACATCACTGTCATTTCTTGGCCTTTTGGCTAAGAGCAAGGTAGTTTCTATTCTAAACAGTTTAAGGTCTGATGGATTCTATATGTGAGACAGTATACATATTAACTGGGTTTTGGAGCCAGGAGGTAGAACGGGAGATACTCTGTGCACTTTACGCATCCTGGTATTGCAGTACCTCTAGGAATGTGCTCTCCTCCCACACAGAAAACAGTGATTCAGAGATCACTGACCCAGGTCACGGTAACAGATACAATACTGATGAAAATTTTGCAGTATTGTGAGAATTAACATGGTGTTCCCACATATTTGGGGGAAAATGGCATTGATAGAATTGCTCAAAGCAGGGTTACAACAACCTTAGAAAAAATCTTATTATAAGGTGTAACAAGGCAAAGCACAACAAACCAAGGATTGCCTAGAGAGCAGTATCCTTTCCTTTGCATCCCCTGTAGCATTTGTTAATTTGTGTGTGTGTGTTTTGGGGGTTTTGGGGGTGGGAAGACAGAGTCTCACTGTTGCCCAGGCTAGAGTACCCTGGCATCAGCCTAGCTCACAGCAACCTCTAAACTCTTGGGTTTATGTGATCCTCCTGCCTCAGCCTCCCGGGTAACTAGGACTACAGGCACCTGCTGCAATGCCTGGCTAGTTTTTCTATTTTTATTAGCAATGGGGTAGCACTCTTGCTCAGGCTGATCTGGAACCTGTGAGCTCAGGAGTTTGAGGCCAGCCTGAGCAAGAGTGAGATCCCTTGTCTACTGAAAAAAAAACTGTAATGCTAAGGCAAGAGGATTACTTGAGCCCAAGAGTTAGAGGTGGCTGTGAGCTACAATGCCATGCACTGTACTGAGGGTGAAACAATGAGACTCTTCTCTCGCTTCCTCCCCCAGAAAAGGGTAGACAATATATTTCTCAAACCAACAGCCAATATCCTGCATCCTACATATTGATGAACCCTTAGAAGTATTTCCTTTAAGTGAATATTATGGCAATACAGCTGCTATCATAATTGTTATTCACTATTTTTCTAGAAATTCTAGCCAGTATAATAGGATGTCAAAGAAAATATGATTATTGAAATATACAAAGTAAAATTATTTGTGAATAATCTTATATACCTAGAAAATTTAAAATTCAAGTGTAAAATTTAAAATTAAACTGAAAAGTAGGTTTATTTGGTAAAATCATCACAAAGTAGAAATATGAAAATCCATATTATTACAGAATGTGAAATAAAATCTTCATTTTATTACTACCCCCCAAAAATAAAATAGTTGGGAATAATCATAAGAAATTCATATGTGAGAAAAATTAAAGCAAAACTTTTTTTTTTTTTTAGACAGAGCCTCAAGCTGTCACCCTGGATAGAGTGCTATGGCATCACAGCTCACAGCAACCTCCAACTCCTGGGCTCAAGCGAGTCTCTTGCCTCTGCCTCCCAAGTAGCTGGGACTATAGGCGCCCACCAGAACGCCCAGCCATTTTTTTGGTTGCAGCCATCATTGTTGTTTGGCAGGCCCAGGCTGGATTCGAACCCGCCAGCTCAGGTGTACGTGGCTGGTGCCTTAGCCCATTGAGCCAAAGACGCTGAACCAAAGCAAAACATTTTAATGAATAAAGTTACCACGTTGCTGGATGGAAAGAATGAATATTTTACTTATATGTGTGTGTGTTGTTGTTTTTTTTTTCTGAAACGGAATCTCTGTTGCCCTGAGTAGCATGCCAGGGTGTCATAGCTCACAGGAACCTATAAATCTCAGGATTGAGCAATCCTCTTGCCTTAGTCTCCCAAATAGTTGGGTCTACAGATGCCTGCCACAATGCCTGGCTCATTTTTCTATTTTTAGTAGAGACAGAGTCTCATTCTTGCTCAGGCCGATCTTGAACTCCTGAGCTCAAGCATTCCACCACCTTGGCCTCCCAGAGTGTTGGGATTACAGGTGTCAGCCATCATGCCTGGCCTAAAACTAATATTATAAAACAAATTCTTAACCAAGTGAATAGATACAGATTTAATTTCATTTGAAATTCTAGCTATTAGATTTTATTAACTTGACAAGCTATTTTGAATTTAATATCTAAAGATAAAAGGTCAGGAAATATCTAGAACTTGTTTAAAAGGAAAAATAGAGAGGACTTGTCCTGAAAAATATCAGAATCCTTCAGTCTGTGAAAAAGTGTTATATTAATATAAGAATTAACAGTTCAATCAAGAGACAGAAGAAGCCTAGAAAATAAGAGAACATTTTTACGTATTTATCAGAACACACAGGAAGTGATTAAGTTAGTGTATCAAAAGCCAGAGGTAAAAATGAGAGGCAGGGGTGAGAACAACTGGATGTAATCTGGAAAATGTTAGTTACATCTTCATGGTTCATCAGAATAAATTCCAGATGAACTGGATGCCCAAAGCATAGAAACATTAATTATAAAATTAGAACCTAAACCCCAGAAAAATAGTAGAGATTAGATATCTTTCCATATGTGTGTCCATGACCTGTGTCCTCATCATCTAGAGCAATCATGACTCACGGGCATAAGCAGTTCTTCCATCTCAGCCTCCTGAGTAGCTAGGACTATAGGTGCATGCCACTGTGCCCAGCTGATTTTTTAATTCTCTGTAGTAATTGGTTTTCACTGAGCTGGTCTTGAACTCCTGGCCTCAAGCAATCTTCTTGTCTCAGCTTCCCAAAGCACTTGAGCCACAGTGACCAGCCCTAAGAAATCTTTGAATCAATAAACAAACCACCAATAGAAAAAATGGGCAAAGTACATGAATAAACAATTCACCAAAGGGGGAAAATAAAAGACTGATAATCAAACTCCCTATTATTTAGAAAAAAAAAAATAGGGAAGTAATGCTATTTTTCATGTATGAAATTAATAGATTAAAAATATACATGCTGGGGGCCGGGCATTGTAGTAAATAGCCAGGCACTGGGGCGGGTGCTTGTAGTCCCAGCTACTTGGGAGGCTCAGACAAGAGAATCTCTTGAGCCCAAGAGTTGGAGGTGGCTTTGAGCTGTGATGCAAAGCACTGTACCGAGGGCCACAAAGTGAGACTCTGTCTCAAAAAATAAAGTAAAGTAGGGGCGGCACTTGTGGCTCAGTGAGTAGAGCGCCAGCCCCATATACTGAAGGTGGTAGGTTCAAACCTGGCCCCGGTCAAACTGCAACAAAAAATAGCCGGGCCTTGTGGCGGGCGCCTGTAGTCCCAGCTACTCGGGATGCTGAGGCAAGAGAATCGCCTTAAGCCCAGGAGTTGGAGGTTGCTGTGAGCTGTGACTCTACCGAGGGCGATAAAGTGAGACTCTGTCTCTACCAAAAAAGAAAAAATAATAATAATAAATAAATAAAGTAAAATAAAAAGAAAAATATACATTCTTATGAGAGTGTTGATTAAAATGTATATACCGGCTCGGCGCCTATGGCTCAATGGGCTAAGGCCACAGCCACATACACCTAAGGTGGCGGGTTCAAATCCAGCTGGGCCCGCCAAACAACAATGACGGCTGCAACCAAAAAAGGGCCGGGTATTGTGGCGGGCACCTGTAGTCTCAGATACTTGGGAGGCGGAGGCCAGAGACTCGCTTGAGCCCAGGAGTTGGAGGTTGCTGTGAGCTGTGATGCTACAGCACTCTATCTAGGGTGACAGCTGGAGGCTCTGTCTCAAAAAAAATAAAATAAATAAAATAAAATGTATATACCTCTTTGCACCAGGATTGTGATCTCTACATGTCATTTCTCATTAAATGGAACCATGGTTCCTTGGAGTGATGTTTGATTCCAGATCTGCAGCATCTTGTAATAGAAAACCAAAAAAGTTTTTAGGTAAGAAGGATACAGGAGCAAGCTTGCAGAAACTCTCACTGGCCAAAAAATAGCACAATTTGAACATTAAAAAAAAAAATCACTGTGATTATCTTGTATTAATGTATCACATTAAATAATCACTTTGGTAGTTTCTAGGATATGTACGTTATTCTAAATATTAGTAAATAGAATCAAGCATTTATCTTGCCTTTCCTATGCAAATTGTATAGTAGAATAACCCAACAGTTGGCAAGGAAAATTTCTCCTTTGTAAAACTCTCCCAGCTAGAAAATTTAATAGGAATGGTAGAATTACCATTATTATTTTTACAACCTGTCTCCTTAATCCCCTCCATTCCCAACCCCCTCTCGAAAAACAGTGACTTCAGGCCAATGCTCCCAAAGTAACCCTATTGAGAACAGGTGTTTTCTTTTGTTTTAAACTTCTTGTTTATTGAAGAGTGATATTCTTATAAAATGCAGTACAATGTTACTATAAGTGCTGTAAAGTTTCTGAGCACTTTTCAGTTTTTCAATTATGAATAGAAAGCAAATCCTTAGGGCCAAGGCTCTATCACACCTTGAGTAGTGCTGGCGTAAAGAGTGGTCTTAAGTGAATATTAAACCCAGTAAGTAAAAAAAATCATAAAGAACTGTAAAATGAATTTGGCTATAATCACCCAAACCCCTTGTCAATGTCAGCATCACTAAAAGTAAGACATCACCAGACATTGGGTGCTTCCTGATAGGATGCCATAGGAAATTCATAGCACCACCTACTGAATTATTCTTGCCACACCCCTCTTCCCCCTCAAATTTGAAACTGAATCTAATCAAGCTTGTGACCAGTTTACCAGGAATACAAGACAAAAAGGAATGTGTTAATGACAAACAAGGCATCAGCCAAATTCCAGTATGTGGGAAATGCTATAGGATAAATGATTGAATTTATACAACTTTAATAAATGTTATAAAATGAAAACAGGGAGTTTCCTACTGCAGGGTAAAGGGATATAAAAGGCATCTGAATCAGATACAACTTGTGGGATCTGTTTGGACTCAGGGGATGTGAAAATGGACCACTGAAATTATATACATGTGTGTGGGGGGTGTGTGTTAAGCTTTGTTAGAAAGACTGAATTATTGGGTGGCACTAGGGTGTCGGCCCCATATTCCAGAGGTGGCGGGTTCAAACCCAGCCCCTGCCAAAAACTGCAAAAAAAAAATACTGAATAATTTCAGGTAAAAACATGTCACGTCATCTGGGATGTGTTTTAAAATACTGCAGAAAAAAGAGTGGGTGTGTGTTCAGGGCAAGGCAAGAGGGAGGGAAAGTACATGAAATAAGCGAAAATGTTGATAATTTTTGAAACTTGGTAACAAATGTCAAAACATAAAGAAAGTTGGACACTGGTTACAGTGTTGAAAACATCTTATTCAGTAACATTGGCAGTAGGAGAAAGAGCCAGGTAGCTCCAGGCTCATTTGTGCAGAGATAACAGTGTCCTTTTCTTTTTTTATTGTTTCAGGTTAATTGAGGGTACAGAGAATTAGGTTACAATGTTTGTATTTGTTAGGGTTAGGTTATAATTGTGTCCTGCCCCCAAGAGGCAAGCCATATACCTAACATTGAGCCATTAAGTGGGAGTACACCCATTCTCCTCCCTCTCCCTTCTCCCTACTCCCTCATTCTACTGCCCCCCACTTGGAATTGATTTGAGTTTTTCTCATGTGGCCTTGTATTAGGTTGTCTACTGGCTTCATATTAGTGTTGAGTACGCTGGATATTTGCTTTTCCATTCTTGTGAAACTTTACTAAGAAGAATGTGTTTAAATTCCATCCAGGTTAATATAAAAGATATAAAGTCTCTATCTTTTTATGGCTGAATAGTATCTCATGGTATACACATACCACAGCTTGTTAGTCCATCTCTGGGTTGGTGGGCATTTAGGTTGTTTCTACATTTTGGCGATTGTAAATTGAACTGTGATAAACAATCCAGCGAAAAAAGGTGACAGTCCATAAAGAACATCCAGGGAGTAGGAAAGAGAATATTCAGGACTCAAGTGAAAAATTAGAAAGGGTCAGTCAGTGCAAATGTGATTAGGCCAGCTGTATCTGCTAGCTGGTACTTAACAAGGTCAGGATTCCATCCTTCCACAGAGACTGGAAGACCAAGGCCATATCCTTCCTGATAATTCCATTTCCAAGGAATGGCTTTCTGCTCTTTGAGAAAGACACTCCTGAGTGGCAAGAGATACACACGTATCTCAGTGGGACAGAGCAAAGATCACAAATGTTAGCACTTTGTAGTAAATGCTCTGAGAAAAGGTCAGTGTCTGTTGCCTGTGCTATCTTCAGGTGTTGGCTGGAGCAGCCAGCCAGTTCTCCGGGCCATGCTAACCTTGCTCAGGCAAGCATCTTGAGAGAAGGCTGGGGTCCTCCGAGACGCGGCCGTCATGCTGGTCTGACCATGCAAGGAAAATTTGATCATCTTGTAGTGCAGAAGTTTGGATAGAGTTGTTACATGTGGAGCGTTCTGCCATTTTCACAGCTTCATGGGGATACACTGTAGTTTCTTTTTATGAGAAAATACACTCTTAAGAGTTTTATGAATAAGAAGCATTTTTAATGTGTATTCCTGTTGACCTAGTAATTCCTCACAAAGGAGTGTATCCTAAGGTGGTAATCAGGAATCCAGTCAAGGAAACACATGAGGATCTTCCTCAAAGTAGTAACGTAGAGACAAATTAGAAACAACCAGGCTAGGTGCAGCACTTCACACTCATAGCCCCAGCACTCTAGGAGGCCAAAGCACAAGGGTCCTTTGGGGCAAGAGTTCAAGACCAACCTGAGCAATATAGGGAAGACCCTGTCTCTACAAAACCCAGAAAAATTAGCCACGCCTGGTGGTACATACCTGTAGTCCCACCTACTCGGGAGGCTGAGCAGGAGGATGATTTGAGCCCAGGAGTCTGAGGCTGCCGTGTGCTATGATGATACCACTGTACACTAAGCCCAGAAATACAGCAAGACCCTGTCTTACAAACAAATGAACATTTACTACATTAGAACATTTATAAATAAATTGCAGTACATCCTTTTACCTGTAGATTCTTTGAAATCCAAAAGTATTGAGACTCACTGCTAACTTGATGGATAAAGCCCTGTGAAATCGAAGGCGCTGACCCCATGGAGAGCAACTTGGCAATATTAATGAAATACTAATCCATTTACCCTGTGACTTTCTGGGGGTGCATTCTTTACATGTTTGAAAGTGTTATTGTATCATAATTTGTGATAGCAAAGATTATTACAATAAGATTCCTTGTTAATTTACATAACTCATCCAATATTTTGATCTAGTATATGCTATATAGTATGCAGAGGATGGGAAAGTTCCATATCTGCGCATCTAATGTGGTAGCTACTAGCTGCATGTAGCTATTTAAATTTGCATTAATTAAAATAAGATAGAACTTAATTTCAGCTCTCTGGTCATTCTGGCCACATTCGAAGTGCTGGGCAGCAGGAGCCTGGTGCTGCCATGCTAGACAGACAGGGCAGACTGTTAAACAGCTGTGCTTCACATCTTAAAAATAAAATTTTAAATTATAAGCATATATTTAAATATAAACACTAAAATACCTGTATTATAATGTGTGATAGAGACTTAAAGATAAGTAGAAAATATTATACATGTATTAAACAAAACCCAGGTTCTTTGTGAAAGTTTAAAACCTGATTTCCAAATACATGGAATTTTTTCACAGATTTTTTTTTTCCTAAAATCAATAACCACCCCATTTTCTCTTGTCAATTTACTGTTATTTTTAGACATGTCAGTGTAATTGCTAGATGGATTACACTTTAGGGAAAAAATTCAGTTGTAATTGTTGGTAGTCAAATAATGTAAAGGTTCTTTGGGGTTTTTTTGTTTTTACATTAAGGATTCTTAACAAATTAATTTTCAGCTAGTTTTTACTGTTTTCTTCAGGCAGAAACTTGAACCAAGCATGCCTAAAGAAGTAACCGTCATGGCTCGGTGCCTGTGGCTCAACGGGCTAAGGCGCCAGCCACGTACACCTGAGCTGGTGGGTTCGAATCCAGCCCGGGCCCGCCAAACAACAATAACGGCTGTAACCAAAAAATGGCCAGGCGTTGTGGCGGGTGCCCCGTAGTCCCAGTTTCTCGGGAGGCAGAGGCAGGAGACTCGCTTGAGCCCAGGAATTGGAGGTTGCTGTGAGCTGTGATGTCACAACACTCTATCCAGGGTGACAACTTGAGGCTCTGTCACCAAAAAAAAAAAAAAAAAAAAAAGTAACTGTCATGAGCTCCTTTTTCTTGAGACAGACTCTCACTTTGTCACTCTTGCTCGAGTGCCGTGGCATCACAGCTCACAACAACCTCAAACTCTTGGCCTCAAGAGGTCCTCTTGCCTCAGCCTCCCAAGTAGCTGGGACTACAGGTGCCCACCACGACGCCTGGCTGTTTTTAGAGATGGGGTCTTGCTCTTCCTTCCTGGGCCTCCCAAAGTGCTAGGATTACAAGTGTGAGCCACCTTACCTGTCCCATTCCTCAGCTCTTTATTGAGTACGTGTTCTAAATGAACTCTAAATTAATATGTGCTATAAAGTACCTAGCAGAAGTTACATCTGTAATCACAATTCTTGGAGTATTCCAATATTAGGTATGAGGTGGGCATGTGCCTGTAGTCCCAGCTACAGGGAGATTGAGGTGGGAGGATTGTATAAGGCCATGATTTCAAGACTGTAGGGCACTGCGCTAGTCCCTGTGAACAGCCACTGCACTCCAGCTCGAGTGACATAGCTAGACTCCATCTCTTTAAAAAATTATTTTTAACTGGGTATTATATGGCTTGCAGGCAATCCTAACTGTTTATTTTAGAGTCTGGCTATCTTAATGTTGTCTAAGCCAAAGATAATAGGAACTAATCACCATCTTAGTATGCAGTGTTTTTTAAAAGTGGAAAATTATACTATAAATTTATGAAACTAATAAATAATTTTTTGAAAGATAATGTTGCTTATAACTAGTATTTTCTTGATCATAGTACAGTATTGACATTCCATAAATTGTCAAACTAACGTATAATTTGTTTTAATAGATCTACAGAAAATGAGGAAATTCTTTCTCTGAAAAAGAAAGTTGTAGAGTTGATAGGAAAAGAATCATCTTTGAATTTATCTTATCAAAGTCATGCCTGCTCTGGTGCCTGTCTCATGGTAATGCCACCAGCCTCCAAAGGAGAAAACCCTCTGCAGCTGCCAGTTAAATGCCACTTCCAGAGACGCCACGCCAAGACGAACTCTCCCTCTTCAGCACTCCACGTGAGTTACAAAGCCCCTTGTGGAAGGAGTCTGCGGAACGTGCAGGAAGTTTTCCGGTACCTCCTTGAGACAGAGTGTAACTTTCTATTTCCAGATAACTTTTCTTTCAATACCTATGTTCAGTTGACTCGGAACTACCCAAAGCAAGAAGGAATTGTTTCTGATGTGGACATTAGCAATGGAGTGGAACCTGTGCCCATTCCTTTCTCTAATGAAATTGATAGTAGAAAGCTTCCACAGTTTAAGTACAGAAAGACCATGTGGCCACGCGCATACCATCTAAACGGCTTCTCCAACATGTTTACTGATTCATGTGACTGTTCTGAGGGCTGCGTAGACATGTGAGTAGAAAAACATGGCATTTCAAAAAAATCTTGTAAATGTAGGAACACTGTCTATAACATCCTACTATGTATCATTTTCTCTGTCTGTAAAACCTGTTCACCAAGAGGCTAAAATGCAAAGAAGTACTCTCAGTAGCAATAGGAAAGAAAACTGTTTGCCACATATAGCAACTGGAAAATTATTTCTCCCAAGTAGTTCCTTTAATCTGGTACGATAATCATAGCAGTTACAACAAATGCCATTTAGGTGCTAGATGCAAGGACAAGCACATTACATACAAGCCTTGAGTCCTCACCAACACCCTGAGGTAAGTAATATAATCTCCGTGTTAACAAATGAAGAGATCAGGGCTGGGCACGGTGGCTCATGCCTGTAATCCCAGCACTCTGGGAGGTTGAGGCGGGTATATCACCTGAGCACACAAGTTCAAGACCAACCTGAGCCAGAGTGAGACCTCATCTCTAAAATTAGTCGAGTGTTGTGGCAGGCACCTATAGTCCCAGCTACTTGGGAGGCTGAGGCAAGAGAACCACTTAAGCCCAAGAGTTGGAGGTTGCTGTGAGCTGTGACACTATGGCACTCTACCGAGGTGACAAAGTGAGACTGTCTCAAAAAAGCAAATGAGGAGGTTGAGGAAGTCAGTTCTAGTGGTCATAGGACAAATTATAAAGCCAAGATTTGAACTCATGTTCTTAACCATGATGTGTTGGAAAATCATTTCCTCAGTAATTTTTGTAGAAAATGGTTCTTATAACTACTATTCTCTCTTTTTCTTTTTTTTGGTAAAGATTTGTTTTATTTCTACTGGGGAAGGGAGAAGGATAAATAGACCTGTTTTCCAATTTGCTCTCCACTGTATACATACATACTGACAGGCATACATACACATACATACACCAAAAG
>CAUYON010208927.1:0-13962 GCA_963573935.1 Arctocebus calabarensis | reverse complement strand
AGAGTTTGACCTTCTCTGCCCCCATTTAGATGCCCTTTATATCCTCCTTTTCTTGCTTGATTGCGTTATCTAGAATTTCCAGTACTATGCAAAATAGTAGCGGAGATAGAGAATATCCTTGTCTGGTTCCAGTTCTAAGTGGAAATGCTTTCAGTTTTAATCAATTCAGTATGATATTGGCTGTGAGTTTGTCCTAGATGACTTCAATCAATTAAAGAAATGTGCCACCTATGCCTATATTTTTAAGTGTTCTAGTTAGAAAAGAGTGCTGAATTTTGCCAAATGCTTTTTCTGAATCTATTGAGAGGATCATATGGTCTTTGTTTTTTCTTCTGTTGATACTGAAGGTATTTTTCAATCTCAAAATAGGGATTGGTGATACAAGATCCACAATCTCAAAATTGGCACTAGAGAGAACACAGTCACAGCCTCAATCTCCTAAAACCTTTTTGTGGTCCCTGGGCAGTGCCTGTGGCTCAAAGGAGTAGAGCACCGGCCCCATATGCCGGAGGTGGCGGGTTTAAACCCAGCCCCGGCCAAAAACTGCAAAAAAAATGTGGTCCCTGAGTTTTTAGCATCAGCGTCACCCAGGAGCTTCTTGGAAATTTAAATTTGTGGGCCCCATCATAAACCTACTGATTTATAATTTACACCTTACAAGTTTTTTAGGTAAATCTTGTACACATAAAATTTGGTGAAATATTATTTGATAAGATAGATTTGCAGTAAATACAATAAGCACAAGATGATAAAGACAGGGTACCTGTTCTTTGGCCCCAGTTCAGTAGCCAAAAACCTGAAAAACTTCTTGAGTTTGAAGGAGTTACCCAGATCCCCAAATGTTAGAGTTTCAAGAAGTTGCCTGGGTCCTTGGTTCTTGGTATGCTCTTAGTCAAACCATCACCACACACCCCAGAGGAAGGCAAGCATGTGACAAATTTTCTTGAGAAAGAAGATTAGGACAGGTTTACAGAATAAGAGTAAGATATAAATTTGTAGAGCAAGATATGTTTGCCATAGACAGTAACAGGTCCCTATTGTCACAATGAGGAAAAGGCAAAAAGCCAAAATTAAGGCTCACAAGTTCTCTTTTATACCATGTGGGTCAGGCCCACTTCCTGGTTCAGAGGTCACCTTGGAACCAGAGTCTTACTGCACATGCAGATCTCCCATGAGCCTCTCTGAGAACCCATGGTCAGGGTAGACTGCATGATAATGAGTCTTAGAGTTGTTCTAGGTCACCTTCAAGACTCTATTGTATCTGATGCTAGGCTAGAGAGTCTCCTATATCCTTTTGCAATTGGTAGACTAAGTTGTGATTGGTAGATTCGTAAGGAGGTCCCTCCTCCCCAGGTGTGAGCAATCACTTGGGATAGAATTATGGTGGGCAACAAGATAGAGGCACATCTGGGTCCCACCTTGATCTCCTTTCAGGAGAGCTGTTTGTAATAAACTGTATGCCCTTACCTGAGAGATATCTTTACACATCTAGATTTTAGTTTCCACATCTGAAAAATAGGGCTACTATCTCCATAATAAAGTTTGGATGCATCAAATTAGGTAGTGTAAAACCTCTAGGATACTACTTGGAACAGAGTAAGAATTAAATGATTTTTATCATCATTATTATGGTCATACATGCCAGTTGTTAAGGATCAAATGAGATAATGAATACTTGAAGCTGCTACAGATGTGAGAGATTCTTACACAGATGTAAAGAGAAATTATTTTACAGATGTTAGGAATCATTCTCATCCAGAAAGCCAACTGTGAAATTATAATTGGGAAAAAAAGACAATGAAAATATAGGTTCTCATGGGAGAGCTTGGATTCTTGGGGTCTGATCTCAGAGAAACAATCAGCAGAGGCAGGGGCAGACAATGAGTGAAAGTGTCATAGGGTCAAAACTTCCTTCATTACTCACAACCTCCTTCCCACTCAAGGAGGAGAAAAAAAGACATCCCTAATAGGAAAGTTAAAGGAAGTTTCAGTGAGTCTGACCTTTCAATCGCCAAGGCACCGTTACCAATCCCTCACCCCTGGAGGCAGCTGGTAAGTAATCTTTGCAAATTTTTCCCATATTTGGAAGTTACAAGGTGCTGAACTAGAACCTTGAACCAGAAGGAAGGGAAGTTAGCAGCTGTCAAGCAAAGTGGCCACCTGCTTTGGGCAGAGAAATTGACAAAAGAAAAGCTTTAGATATTGTTTCTATCCCTTCATGTTTCAACAAAAGGAGCAGGAAGATGTCTGGAGTCTGTGTGTGTTGGGGGTCAGGGGAACTTTGCAAGGTAAACAACAGAAGGAGCCCACATCTGGCAACATGAATGTGAAATTTGACTTCAGAGGGTCAGGGATAGAAATTTATGAAAATAGATCACTGATGTTCTCCCTTTAGATCTGATTGTTGACCATGTAAACAAGATCTCAATTCTATTTATCAGAATCCTGGTGGGAAGTCAGTACTAAAGCAAATTGACTCCAATGAGCTTGGTCCTTAAAATTTCAAATTCCTGCTGATGCTACAGGGATTGTTTTTCTGGTGTAGTCATGAGGCAGGACCTGCCTAATCTGTCGTTGACATTGAATTTGCTGTTCACAACTTCCTCCCTCTGCTAAGTGACTTGTTTTCTCCTGGCCTCCCTCCTGCCCCTCTGATTCTTTTTTTTGTAGTCTTCCCCAAGCTGACCTGATGCCTCCTAGAGTTCCATTATCTATACTTTGACAGAGATGTAAGCCCAAACACCTTGAATGGCAGGGTAGATGAATGTGTTAAAAGAATAGAATAGAGATTGGTATGGACCAAGGAAAACTGGAAATGGTATGTTCTTCTGGAAAGGATTCAAGTTTCTTTCCTGAAACCATCGTTGAAAGCAGATATATCCATCTCTCATGTCTGGCAATTGTTTATTTCGAATGTCCATCCTCAGCATTTGAGTGATCCTTGCCCTGTCTCAAAAAGGAAGCCAAGTTTGGATTTCTATTGGATCGGTGAGAACCCAGAAGGCCAGCAGGTTCTGCAAGACCCAAGATGCACTCATTTAATTGACTCTTCATCATTTTCCCTAATTTTATCTTGATCTCAGCTGGGTCTCCTAGGCTTCCTAGCAATGCTTGGCTATCAAGGAAAATCCAGCCAAAGCCAGGGAGCTGTAGCTCATTCCTATTATCCTAGCACTCTGTGAGGCTGAAGTAGGTTGATTACCTGAGCTCAGGAGTTTGAGACCAGCCTGAGCAAGAAAAACGCCCCGCCCCCACTAAAAAAAAAAATAGAAAAAGTAGCCAAGTGTTTTGGTGGGCACCTCTAGTCCCAGCTACTCAGGAGGCTAACATAATAGGATCACTTGAGTCCAACGGTTTGAGGTTCCTGTGAGCTATGACACCATCACATTCCACCCAGGGTGATAAAGTGAGACTGTCCACCAAAAGTAAAATATAAATAAAAATTAAAAAGAAAAAGAAAGCCTAATCTCCCTGGGTCACAGATGTCTCCAATCTCCCTGGGTCACAGATGTCTCCAGTGCTTCCTGTCACATCCTCTGGTCTGTCTCTCACTTCAGGCCAGCTTCAGTGGTTGGTTTCATGCAAACTATATGTCACCTTGCAGAGACAATGCCCCACTTCAAGCAGGAGCCAAGCATTTGTCAGCTTTCTTCTCTGTCACGACCTTGTCAGATACCATGGTAATCTGCTCAGTTCATGTGTAGGCATAGCCAGAAGTACCTGGCATTTAGACCAATCTTTCCATTTCTACTTTGTGCTTTGTTCTCACACAACAGTCAGTCATGTCTGAGCTTCTCAATTTGTCCCTTAGAGTATCACATTCAAAAGCATGTGCTTTGTCCTTCACTTTCTCCTTGTCCACCTAACTGATTTCTATTTATTTTTCACAATTACATTCATTTTTAACTCCTTAAAAAGCCTTTCATCATTCTCCTAACCCCCTCTTCCATTTGTGATAGGTCCTTTCTCTGTGTTTACATTCTTCTCTGAATCTTACTAACATAGAAGTATTTACTATTTTTTCTTATAATTGTAAGGGAGAATACACAATTCCTTTTCTTTCCCTTATCAGATTTTAGTTTCAGTTACTATATAGTAGTCAACATTTAAACTCTTAGTAACCTAATTCATAGTGAATACCTAAGATGTAAGCAATTTTCAACTGTCAGTCATATACTAGCAATTTAGGAATACACATTTTATAAATTTAAGAAACATAGGCTTTCTAATGAAACTTTTTTTTAAACTGCAGATCCAAGTATCTTTTGTTTCTCTGAAATAGCAAGCCAAAAGTATGTAAGCACAAACTCATATTTAACAATTCATATCTTGGTTGCAGCCGTCGTTGTTGCTTGGCGGGCCAGGCTGGATTCGAACCTGCCAGATCAGGTGTACGTGGCTGGCGCCTTAGCCTGCTGAGCCACAAGCACCAAGCCAACAATTCACATCTTAACATTACCTCTATTTGGAAATAATCCAAATACTCAATGAACATCATTCATTTAACTTAGCTTAGCAACATTCTAAGGTTATAGTTATCAAAATGTTTGAGAACCTTTTTAAAGTAAAAGGTTAGAAAATATAAGTATTGTTAAAAATTCATTTATAAACTTCTATCTCATTTATGTATATTTTATTTATTTAATTTTAACAATTATGTTTGGAAAACTTTGTGAGACACTAGGCAAATCTAACCATCATGTCATGTCCTTTTTTTTTTTGCTGTTTTTTTTTGTTTTTTTTTTTTTGACTGGGGCTGGGTTTGAATACCCTGGTATATGGGGCCTGCGCCCTCCTCCTTTGAGCCACAGGCACTCCCCTCATGTTAAATTTTCTATTAACTATTTTTGTATGATTGTATGTTAGGCAAGTATTATAAAAGCAAGAATCTTCAATACAGGTATATTTTGGTTGCAGCTTAGAAGACATAGTTATTAAATGTTAATATTAAACGAGTGTTGGTACAAAACAATTTGCTTACGTCACATGAACTTAAAAAGTATTTGAGCATCTGTATTTAATTTGTGAGTACTCATCTGTCTTTAAGTTAATTTGGTACCATGCAGACAACATATGAACATAAGTATAGACATGTATGTATGTAAGATAGACATATATATACACACACACATATTGACACAACCTATAACAGGCACATGTGCACATGTATGTATCTAAAAGGAAAAACGATCAGAGAGTAAAGAGAGTAAAGCTTTCAACCTGAGAGGAACCTGTGTATCTGAGACTCTTGAGTTTCATGAGGAAAGACAGAGGATTCCCCTTCACAAATAGTTTGTGACACCTTTTCTGTTTTCTTCAAGGGGTTTCAAGGCTGTTATGACTCTTCCCTAAGTCTCCTCATAAGTCATGGAGAGTAGCATGAGGAAGGAAGGACAGATGGAATTAAATAAAAGAACAAATTTTAGAGGCAAAAATCATGTCAAAAAGGGAAGAAAGAGACAGAGGGAGTGCATATGGGTAGAAGGGGTTTAAGAACAGAGAAATTCAGTCAACTAAGAAGCTTTTATAGAGCGAGAACAGCAGCCTTACAAATATGTATACATTTACGTAGCCTAAATATCAGCTTTTAATTTAGTCAGCTTCTAACTGTAGAGCTCATTAAACAAACTTTTTATGAGGTTTTAGTTGGACAAATAGCAAGCATTCTGTTTCTTCAGTTTCCTTTCTGAAGGAAGGAAGGACTCTAAGAAGGAGTCTTGGAGGTGGGGCATATTTACTTATTAGAAGTTAGTGTAATCACTATTTAAAGCTCTTTGTCTTTGAAATGTTTTAACTAACTGGTTATTTTTTTTAGTACATGGTTCCATGTAATTTAGGAAAGAAGGCTAAAACAAACAAGAAGTATTTATCATACTCTAAATATATACAAGCCAAAATTTAAATCAAAGATATACCTTGATTATTGAAAACAAAAAATTCTTATAAATGTTTTTTTCCTGAACTAAAGGTATCCACTTATGAAAGGAATTTTGTGGTTGGTTCAAAGGACGATAATGGTGTTTCAAATTCTACCTCAGTTGGAATGCTGCTTAGTTAATTCCTTGGATGTTAATATTTCAGTCTGGGTGAAATTTACAACTCCAAGGGACTGGGAGTGCCCTCTAAAAACTGTTTTTGGAAAGTCTAAACTTTCATAATTAAACTGCTTTAATTATGATGGAAAAGCAATAAGCTGTTTTATGATTTATAACCAGATGCAAGAAATGAACCTCAAAGAGCGTGTAAAAATGTAGTAACCCTCAAGATCTAAAATTTCTGACTGGGTGGTGGCTCATGCGTGGTAATCCTAGAACTCTGGGAGGACAAGGTGGGTGAATTCCTTCAGCTCAGGAGTTCAAAACCAGCCTGAGCATGAACAAGACCCCTTCTCTACAAAAAATAGATAAAGGCTCAGTGCGTATAGCACAGTGGTTATAGTGCCAACCACATACACCAAGGCTGGCGAGTTTGACCCAGCCTGGGCCTGCTAAACAACAACGACAACTGCAACAAAAAATAGCTGGGCATTGTGGTGGGTGCCTGCAGTCCCAGCTACTTGGGAGCCTGAGGCAAGAGAATCTCTTAAGCCCAAGAGTTTGAGGTTGCTGTGAGCTGTAACGCCATGGCACTCTACCAAGGGCAACAAAGTGAGACTCTGTCTCAAATAGAAAAACTAGCTGGGTGCCACATGGGCCACTATAGTCCTTACTTGAGTCCATGAGTTTGAGGTTGCAGTGAGCTAAAATGATGCCACCGTATTCTACCCAGGGTGACAGAGTGAGAGTCTGTCTCTAAATAAATAAATAAACATAATAGAGATGTCAAATTTCTTCCACACATAGCCTAAGAAACCTGAGACCTAATTATTAACAAAGCAACAATGATTGAAACAAATTAAGATAAATTTCCAAGAGCTAGCACATTTGGACAAATAGACTTTTGGGACCTCCCCCACCAACAATCTGGCTGCCTGATGTCTTACCCCTTCTAGAATGTTGGCATTCAGAGAACAAATTTGCTGTTAAAAAGTCATGCTTCTCAAGATATAAAATAAGATGAAAAAAAATCTTATTTTTTTTCCTCTTTATGACAAACCCTACAATGAAACAGACAAGGAAAACAAAAAGACTATACTTAGAAAACTAAAGATTCATAACCAAATGGGTACCTGAAACAAATCCACAGGAGTCACTTATTCAAAAATTAATTCAGTTTTTAAATTATTATTATTTATAAATTTTTTTCTCCTGTTAATTTGAACCTGGAAAGGAAAGGATAAGGGGGTGGGACAGGCGCCATATACCAAGGGTGGTGGGCTCAACCCAGCCCTGGCCAAACTGCAACAAAAAAGTAGCCGGGCATTGTGCTACAGGTGCCTGTAGTCCCAGCTACTCAGAAGGCTGAGGCAAGAGAATTGCCTAAGCCCAGTAGGTGGAGGTTGCTGTGAGCTGTGACTTCACAGTGCTCTATAGAGGGCGACAAAGTGAGACTCTGTCTCTAAAAAAGGAAGGGATAAGGAAAAATATTTATCTTCCTTTCTCAAATGAGTACCACAGATCACAGTCTGGGAGACAATGGCTTTGGTAAAAACCAATGTCACTTTTTTTCTGCTGGTTTCTGCCAGTTCTCCCAGGTTTCAATCTCTAGGTCCCATAAAGCCTCTCTTAGACATACATTGGGCACCAACTTATAGGGGAGAAAGCATAATTTCTTTTCTTTCCCATTTTAGGGTTCTTAGTTGAGACACTCCCCTAAAAATAAAAGTCAGATTAACATGAGAAAAACAAGCATAAGTTTATCAACACATGCTGTACCCATCACAAGGGAGAGGGCTCAGTTCAACAGTATTTCTCTCTCCAGGTAGTAACTTAGGGAGCTTGTTTAAATAGTATCTTAACAAAAAGCCATAAATCTGAGGAGAAAAAGAACAAAGTATCTTCAGGCTTGCAAAAGGCAGGAAAACGTGGGAAGGTAAATTTATGGAAAAAGTAAAGTCTGCTCTTACATCTTTTGGCACTTCTTTCTCTGAACCTTCTGAGCTGATAAGCAAGTGTTATAAAGGGGCCTATGTTTAGGTGGGAAAGGTGGAAAAGAAGGGAACACTGTGCTCCTGTGTGTTAACCTGCTAACTTTAACTAAAATCCCCAGTATTTTAGAGACGATGTTTTAGTTTCCTTCACTATTGGTATATATTTTTTTTCTCTCCCACATGTATTGGAAGTTATGTAAAGGACAAAAGGCCTGTCAATCATCTCTGTGTTTGCATTCCTAGTATGGGGAAAACAGCTAGCCCTAAGTAAATATTTGTAGAATGAGTAAAGGAATGAATAAATGCATGATGTGCACCTGTGCTCAGAATCCTACAGACACGGACTAGTGTCAAAATTAGCAAACACTTCTTGGGAATTTATTCGCCAGATAGAAAGCATTCAATAAATGCTAAACCCTTATTTGAACTACAAAAAGAAAAACAAAATTACCCAAGAGAGTGAGAGAAATGAGGATAAATGCAACAAACCTGACCACAAGGGTTTTAATTATTTAATGAGTGTGAGAATGGGTAAATGCATGACTGATTGTTTCATAGAACCCATCGCATTATGGGAAATGGCCAGAGTTAGTTAGAGACCAAAATTATTAATTTAAGAAATACTTATGTTGTGCCTAGTTAACACCAGGTGAAGTATATAGTAAGACTGAACTTACATGATGAATGGCTCAGTATTCACCAAGCTGTAATTACTTTGCAAGTAAAATAATGTTTACTTGATTTGAATACATTTTAAAACCTTTAGCATCTGGAAGATAAAATTGGAGTTCAGGGCAATTGGAGTTCCTAGCGATGAATGGTCTCTAGTCCCACCTTTGGTTTTGGTAACAATAGGCTACTTGTACCTGATGTCTCTCTGCTTTCACTGACACTTGAGTCTAAACATTAAGGATAATTATGAAAACTAATTATTGGGACTAATACCAATTTTGTTGATATATATATAGGAGATGGAAGTGCCAAAACAGTCAGAGATCTTTTAGGCAAAATCTCGTATTTATTGCTCCCTGATCTGAGCCCTACATCACTGTTACAAAGGTAGGCATGTGCTGTTGCTGTAGTGTAAGGTCTCTTCTTTACCTGTGGACTTCTGCAAATGTCTGAGGAGGCACATTTTGTAACTGAACTGCCGTGGGCTTCGGAACCAAACTAAGTCTTCCCTTTAAATGTTTTATAAATTTGAACAAATTGGTTCTGTCACGGAACCTTGGTTTATTTACCTGAACCACAGGGGCAAAACTGCCTCTCTCACAGTCAAAAGGTCCCTGACAATGGTTTGCCTTTATTCCTTAAAGAGACCTTCCATGACTTAGCAATTATGAATTGTGCTGCAATAAACATTCTGGGGCAAATATCTTTGTAATAAAGTGATTTTTGGTCTTCTGGAAATATACCTACTGGAGGAATTGCAGTGTTGAATGGCAGATATTTCCACCAGAATGTTTATTGCAGCACAATTCATAATTGCTAAGTCATGGAAGAAGCCCAAGTGCCCATCGACCCATGAATGTATCAATAAATTGTGGTTTATGGACACCATGGAATAGTATGCAGCCTTTAAAAAGATGGAGACTTTACCTCTTTTATGTTTATGTGGGTGGAGCTGGAACATATTCTTCTTAGCAAAGTATCTCAAGAATGGAAGAAAAAGTATCCAATATACTCAGCCCTACTATGAAACCAATGTGTAAGCACCCACACTTCCATATGAATGCTATAACCCAACTACAGCCCAAGATGAAGGGGAAAGAGGAGGGGGAGGGGAGGGCAAGGGAGAGGATGGGTGGAGGGAGGGTAATTAGTGGGACCACATCTATGGTGCATTTTACAAGGGTACATGTTAAATCTACTAAGTATAGAATATAAATGTCTTAACATAATCACTAAGAAAATGCTGTGAAGGCTATGTTAACCAGTTTGATGAAAGTATTTAAGATTATATATAAAATCAGCACATTGTACCCCATAATTGCATTAATGTACACAGCTATGATTTAATTTAAAAAAAGAGAGACCATCCATTGAGATTCTTCACCTTGACGTTAGAGATTCTTGCTTTTTCTGTTCCCTCCTCTCTCTTCTGGTAAGAAGTACAAGGTAAGGAAGAAATAAGATGCAAAACATTTTGGAGCAAAGAATCCAAAGGCAAGAATTCCTTCCTGTCTCTTCTTTGTATTTCTAAGGTCTTCTGAGCAAGTACGATTTCTTGCCTAAGTTAGATGCAGCTTGAAAAAGGAAGTTAGGTTTCTTGAAAAGAACTGGAGATTCTGGAATTTTCACTTCCAGCTAAGTAAAATGAAAATACTTGAAATGGATGTGAAACTATCTGGTTTTTATTATTATAATCTCATACTTCATCTTCATTTCTCACTGCTATTTAGTCAGCAATAGCTTAGAACACATCAGTATTTAGTTTCCTCCCCTGTTAAGCAAGTAATGATCTGTAAACAAATACTTCACTAAGTGGCACTTAAAGAGACCTTTTCATCCTTTTGTAATGTAAAGAACCCTTTTGTGGTGCAAATGAGTCCACCCTCTAATTTGGTTTTCAAAAGTAGTATATTCAAGGATTCCACTTACCTATTCTGTTTAGATCTTAATTGCACTTGAAAGAGACACATTTCTTTCCTATCGCTGGTTTAATAAATTACTACACAGCATATGACAAATTTATTTTTCCTTAGCTCACACTTTTGTAGGTCAGAAGTCCAGTTCAGGAGGGCTCAGCTGGGTTCTATATTCAAGGTCCCACAGGTCAAAAATCAAAGACTGTCCATTCCGGGCCCTTTTTTAAAGGCTCTAGGAGAGAATCTATTTTTAGTTTCATTCAGGGGATGGCAGATTTCAGCTCATTGTTGTGGTTGGTGGCCACCTTGTGCTCCTAGAAACTATTTGCATTCCTTCTCCTGTGGTCTTCTCCTTCTTCCTACCAGCAGCAGTGCATTATGTCCTTCTTTCTTTTTCCATCTGACTTTTCCTTCTGCTTTCCTCTTCTTCCACCTGCTAAAGAAGAAATTATTTAGTGACACGTGTTAAAGCACGGTAAGGCCAACTTGATTCATGACCATCATTGTGAAATAGGGTTCCCTCACTCAAGGACGGACAGAATGCTCCCCTCCCCATTTTATAGGTCTAAGAAATCTCATAAATCAGTCTCATCATGGTCTTATATCTAGGCACAAACATCTTTTACTCAGGCCACATTCTCTGGACCCAAAGCAAGATTATGAAAAAAGCAGCCTGATTGGTATCTGGGCTGCTCCTTGGAGTAGGGAACACACACCCTATTGCGAAGCTTGGGACAAAGACTGCAAAGATTTTGCTCCTCTGGATGATGCCATATTAAAATTATTTTTTGTTTGCAGGCCCCAGCCAAGTGTGACAAGTTTCAGACATATATTCCATCCTCCCCCAACCTCCCCGGTTGGATTACAATTTGGTTTTATACATTTTAGGGAAATAAGAATTACAGGTAAAATTATAAATTGACACATGGAGGATAGCATTGGTTCAGGCCCAAAAGATAAGACATCTCAAAACAGGGACTGACAAATCATGAGTAGATTTAGAGATTCTCTAGTTGATATTTGGTTGAGCAAGTTAAGCTTTGTCTAGAAATTTGAAGTCAGTAGGAAGGAATGTCTAAGCTAAAATAAGGAAGGCTATTTAATCATCGAGCAAGCCCCAATAGAGAGCCTGTTGATCTGTCAACCAAATTGATGGCCTGAAGGTGTTACTTAAACTTTGTCTTATATGGCCTTACGTCCTATTTAAAATGTAATATTTTATTGCTATGATGAGTCTATTTCATCAGTCTTATGATCTTTGTTTTAACATTAATACTGATCATTTATTGTTTTCAAACTCCAAAAAGAAAGAGTACAATGAGGAATGTCTGACCACCCTTCCCTTTAGTGGCCAGGATAGTAGCCCATTCACTTGGTGGAGGAGCTTAGGGTTTTATTTTTTAGCTTACATCATTGAAATCCTAAATTGTATAATATAATATTTCCTGACAATCCCCTCTAATAGTCCACTCACCATTTGTCTGTGGACTATTAGATTAATAAGGGCTAGAGTACACAGTTTTTGAGATAACTAATAGGTTAGAAGGTTCCTAATTAAGACTAGATGTTAGTTCTTTATGTATTGATTTAAAAATTTATCTGAATTATCCATCTATATTGAAATATATTCCACAGTATGTTGGAGCTAAAGCTGATAGAATTCATTAAAATCTTCCATACTCTGTGGGCAGACAAAACTTTCATAAGACCCAGGATGAAAAGTACACAGATCATCATTCCAGACTGTCCTCATTCAATTTTCAGTAAATGCTGAGTGCTTACTATGTGCCAGACACTGACATGAGTATGGGAAGAGCCATACCCAAGGACAGCTAAGAACTAGAAGAGCCCAGTCCTTGTCCTTACAGAGTTTACATTCTAGGGCCCTGAAAAGTGAGATGTGACACAGGTTCAGATGCTCCTGGGTATGAGAAGCAAAGCTGGGTCCTGCAGAATAGTGGCACTCCAAGAGCAGGGTTCAAGGACCCAACTCTCGCTGGAGATCAGTTTGGTTCAAGTGAATTGAAAGCTGTTACATGTGAGAAGTTTTCTATTACCTTCTAAGAACTCCAGAGTTAATGGATGCCTTCTCTGGGAGGACGGATACATTCCAACAGGAAGGCTTAACCCAGAGACATCAAGTTGTAGGGGATATATGAGCTTCATCTCATGTAAAACATAAAGCAAAATTGTGTCTTGCTCTTTGGCTGAGATAGGGATTTGAGCACAGAGCTCTAACCACTTTCTCTCCATTAATTCCATTAGAAGGATTGATAGGTAATAAAAATAGGGAAAAATTATCATCAAGCCTGTGCTGTAATCAAAAGTGAAAAAATAAACTTGAGGGAACGTTAACTTACACTTTATTTTCATCCAGGGGAAAATAAAGAGGCATGCCTGACTCTCCAGAGGGGCATCTAGGAGGCTGACAGGCGTAATCAAAAAGAGCGTTAGTTCTTAAACAAACTTCAGAAAGAGAATGCGACAAAATTTTGGCTGATCGGGATTTGCAGATACCAAGAGAAAGCACCGATGAAGAAACAGCTGTGAAATGCTGTCCTGAGCCCAACACGGAGGCAGTAAAGGCTGCCCTCTGCACCTAGGAGGAAAGCATGCCTGCCCTTCTGAGACCGAAGTGTGTCCTCACCAGGGAGGAGAGAAGGCCTCCACTCCCCTCTCTCCACAATACAGACAGGCATGGCTGGATGGCAGAAGCAGCCTCAGGAGGCTGTCTTCCTTCATTCCTTTTTGATGGGGGCAGGTAGCATTTAAAAGCAGCTGCATGAGTGCCCCCTGTGCAGCCAGCCTGGGCTCTTCCTGATACAGTAAACTGCTGCACCAGCAACTGACGCTCTCACCCAGCACACTCTCTATTGGTAACATAATTGTCCCATTTTGCAGATGTGGAAACTGAGTCCCTTTCACACATGCAAAAGCCTTACTAGTAATACAGAGGGCATGACTTATAGTGCTACACGTGACAGTTTGATTACAGAGGCCAAACTCCCACTGACTATATCCAATTACCCTTTTCAGGGAGTAGGCTGGGCCCTACTATGATGTACAGCCATGTTTAAGAGGCAGAAAACAGGCCCTGAGGCTACCTCCCCTAACAAAGGCAATGAAGGAGATCAAGGAATGTTACACCAAAATATTCCACGTTGGCATATGGTTAATTTTTTTTTTTTTTTTTTTTTTTTTTTGTGTAGAGACAGAGTCTCACTTTATCGCCCTGGGTAGAGTGCCGTGGCGTCACACTGCTCACAGCAACCTCCAGCTCTTGGGCTTAAGCGATTCTCTTGCCTCAGCCTCCCTAGTAGCTGAACTTTTAACAGAGTTTCTGAA
>CAUYON010208920.1:0-14932 GCA_963573935.1 Arctocebus calabarensis | reverse complement strand
TTAATTTGTCTCCCCTAAAGTTTTTTTTTTTTTTTTTGTAGCGACAGAGTCTCACTTTATCACCCTGGGTAGAGTGCCGTGGCGTCACACTGCTCACAGCAACCTCCAGCTCTTGGGCTTAAGCGATTCTCTTGCCTCAGCCTCCCTAGTAGCTGGGACTACAGGTGCCCGCCACAGCGCCCAGCTATTTTTTGTTTTGCAGTTCGGCCAAGGCCGGGCTTGAACCCGCCACCTTCGGTATATGGGGCCGGCGCCCTGCTCGCTGAGCCACAGGAGCCGCCCTCCCCTAAAGTTTTTTTAAAATTTCAAAAGGATTTACCCCAGAACATAAATTCACCTATGAGAAAAAATATAGACAATTGCAATGAATAATTATATGTCAAATTCAAAAAAACTCTAGTAATTTATCCTCCCTAACTTAAAAACTATCTTTCAACTAAGTAGCTTCATAAGCACAAATCTCATGAATTCCACTTCAAGCAGACAATTAAAATTTGGCCTCATTTGGCCCAGTTAGATATAACTAATGCTTAAATTCCCTGCCCTTGAGATAGAAGGATAATGTACCATTCATCCCTCTACAGTAACACACTGAGACCACCTATATATATATATACATGTGACCAACTCTCCAAACAAGCACTTGTCCTGTGGTTCCAACATTCTATTTATAATTGAGCAAATCCCCCCCCAGAAGTTCTATTCTTAGCACATTAAATTATGCAAAAAAAGCAAAATACACCAACTACTTAAAGTACTTTGCACTTAAATTTTTCCTAGAATTGAATAGTGTATTTTTGTGACTTTGTATTCATTGAAAGACACAGTAATCTGTGACAACTTTGAAAAGAAAGCTCATCCCTAAAAGTTCATATAAGGGTAAGTCACTGAAATTAAAAGTGCTTTTTAAGTAACTTTGTAGATTTTATGCAGCCATTCATTCTATTTAATCACTATTATAACTGAAAATTATGAAATGTGCATCTTCTAATCAAGACTGAGAGGGATAAAGAGAAATGGGAGGCTAAATTTAAATCGATATTATCTCAGGATCCATTTAATTTTTAGCTAAGGAATAAAAAGGTCATTATCCAGGCATAGTGAGAGGAACCTCTTTTACTCTTCGCAACTATTTCTGAAACCCCAGTTATCATGTAGCATATTCAAATTCTAAATGTTGAGTTTCCCCTAATGAAAATAAATCTACCCAGGCCACAATGATTGATTCTTCATGATGCTGCATTATATGATGTAGATGGGTAAAATAAAAACCAAAACTATGACCACACAGAGCCTAGGAGGAACTGCAAATGAAGATGAATCCACACCGCACAGGGTTTCCCACAACATCCATCATCCTCAACAGGATCATCCGAAGGCATTGATTCTACAGCCCAAAGCCTTTGTCCATACTCCCAGGGATCAGAGCTTCCTTCTTTCGTGCCAGGCCAAAGTCTGAGATCCGATGCTGTTGCCAGACCTTCAGCCACAATCATCGTTCAAATTAACCTGGACCGCCCAACCTCCGCGCCTTTCCGTTACGCCGTCCCAAGGGCACACGTTCCACCCCAACTGGCCACAGGGTGAACTGTCCCCAAATCTAACTCAAACACTTTTGCCCTTCTCGAACCTAAACGAGCTGGGCCTTCAGCACTTATCTGCCACCAAACTACGATGACACAGCAAAGAAAAAAATACCTATGAAATCCTTCGAGATCTTCACTGTCAAGATCACTGGGAAGCGCACACACATCACCACATGGAAGCTGACGGGAGAGGGAAAGTCGTTGTTTAGCAAGAAAAGAGGGTGCCCTAAGAACAGAAGCTACGCTAGACTCAGGCGCAGCCGCCGGCCCCGCCTTTCCCTGTTCTTCCGGCTTGGTCGCAAACCCGTCCCCAGCCCCGACGCCCCAGGGAAAACTGCTTCGCGCTTGGCAGTAAATACACCACTGCTGCCGAGTCGGACACACAGGACCGCGGGGTGAGGGCAAGCCTCGCAGCAGTAGCTTCCCCAGAACAGGTAGAGCCCTAACTGAGCCTAGAAGAAAATGGCGCCCGCTCGCCCCTCCACTCTGGACTAACGGACGTACCGTTTGCCCATGCGCTCTCCAGGCGTAACCCACCGCCCCGGCGCCTGCGACGCGCTTGCGCACACGCTCTGCAGCTACACTGCTTCCCTTGTTAGCGGAAGGGACAAGGGGCCCGCCTTTACTGAGCTTCTGCGCATGCCCAGGTCTTAAGCAACCCGGAACCCTGGCCCTGGAAAAGGCGAAATTCTGAGG
Source organism: Arctocebus calabarensis (assembly GCA_963573935.1). Taxonomy (NCBI): domain Eukaryota; kingdom Metazoa; phylum Chordata; class Mammalia; order Primates; family Lorisidae; genus Arctocebus; species Arctocebus calabarensis. Next base: position 12,650 of record CAUYON010208920.1, on the reverse strand, counting down.
CAAAGTTAGGGATCTGCTGGTTGTTATGACGACACTCTTCTGCGGCAGTCTGCCATAGTACACCAGGCAAATGTTCGAGATCAACAGGAATTAAGGAAAGAGTTGCAAAAGTGTAGAAAAGTTGGCGATTTGTCTTTTCAGTGTTTCAGTTACTGTGTGGCAAAAAACCCTTGAAAGGCTTTATAAACTATTAAAGAAAACAACAGAATTGTTATTTTAACTACCTTAGGTGTTCACCAGGTACATGCTAACCCCTGGGTTTTGTTTGTTTTGGTTTGGTTTTTTGTCAACACTTTGTCACCCTTGATAGAGTGCTATGACACCCTTGGTGTCATATCTCACAGCAAACTCAAACTCCAGGACTCAAGATTATCTTGCCTCAGCCTACAGAGTAGCTGGGTTTCCCACAACGTCCATCATCCTCAACAGGATCGCCAGCAGCGCCCGCCCACAGCCCCGGGTTATATTTGAGAGGGGGAGGTCTTACTCTGACTAAAATTGGTATTGTACTGGTGAGCTCAGGCCGCCTCCCAAGTGCTGGGATTACAGGCGTGAGCAACCCGTGAGTCACCACGCCTGGCCCAGGTTATTTACATTTTGAGGAGGTTGTCGTGATGTATCCGCGAGTGGAATTAGAAACGCCAAGCACACTGAGTTCAAGTTAAGCAAGGATCCTTTATTAGGCCTGCCAGTCAAGAGTAGGCTCACGCCACAAAGTCTCTTGACCACCTTGAAGCAGGGGTGTAATGTTTTTATATGGTACTTAAAGCGGGGGATGAGATGCCCTAGCATATGCAGACTTGTACAAAAGCCAATATCTGCCAGGTTATAACTGTAGGGGTCTTATAGATCTAAAAATTGTTCATAGACCAGACAGACTTGTGACAGGCTTGTGGATTCTGCAAGGCTCTTTTTCAGTTGTCACAGAATTCTGCAGCTCTCAGCTAAATTTCCTTCCCATTTCTGCAGGGTCGCTGCTTGCTTTAAAAGGTTATTTTGGTTATAAAGAGGGGGGCAGGGTGGCAAGCTTAACAAAATTGATGGGGTTAGGGCATCATAGTTGATAAATAACTCAAGAAGGGTGCGTTTTGAGAGCTTCCAGATAGCTGAACCTGTGGAGGTTCCTGGAGGGTTGCACATACAGGGAGGGCGTGGAAGATCCTCGCTCCTCCCATACCTTGCCTTATGCCTCTCCATGTGTATCCTTTGTGATAAACCAGTAAACAAAAGTGTTTCTCTGAGTTCTGTGAGCCACTCCAGCAAATTAATTGAATGCAAAGATGGGGCTGTGAGAACTCCCCAACTTGAAGCTGGTGGATCAGAAGTTCTGGAGGCCCAGAATTCTGACTGGTGTCTGAGGGATACAGTTTGGGGAGCCCTTACCCTGTGGAACTGATTCCATCTCCAGGTGGATAGTATCAGAATTTAATTAGAAGACCCTCAGCTGGTGTCCACTACTGGGTGGGTAGGGAAAAAGTCCTCACATTTGGTCATGAAAGTCTTTTGTTGATGATTGTTGTGCCATGTAAACAGAGTGAAAAACGCAATTTGAGGAGTGTGTTTCCAAAACAATCATTTACTTTGATAATACAGAGTATAGTCCTGAGTTATCAGGCTAAGAAACCTGACCTTAAAAGCTAATGTTTATTGAGGATTTATTACATGCAAAGCTTTGTGCATCATCTCACTTTATTCATACAACTGCTTTCAGAGGTCAAAGGTAGGTACTATTATTTTCTCTATTTTACAGATAAGGGAAACCAAAACAGAATTACATAGCTTGCTTAGAGTCACATAGTAAGGAGTGAGGAGGCTAGGAGTGTTGGCTCATATATATAATTCTAGCATTCTGGGAGGCCCAGGTGGGTGGATTGCTTAAGCTCAGGAGTTCGAGACCAGCCTGAGAAAAAGTGAGGCCCCCTCTTACTGCTAACAGTAGAATAATTAGCCAAATGTTGTGGCGGGTGCCTGTAATCCCAGCTTCTGAGGAGACTGAGGTAAGAGGATCACCTGAGCCCAAGAGATTGAGGTTGCTGTGAGCTATGATGACTCCATATACTCTACCCAGGGTAATAGAGTGAGACTCTGTTAAAAAAAAAAAAAATAGGGCGGCTCCTGTGGCTCAGCGAGCAGGGTGCCGGCCCCATATACCGAAGGTGGCGGGTTCAAGCCCGGCCTCGGCCGAACTGCAAAACAAAAAAATAGCTGGGCGCTGTGGCGGGCGCCTGTAGTCCCAGCTACTAGGGAGGCTGAGGCAAGAGAATCGCTTAAGGCCAAGAGCTGGAGGTTGCTGTGAGCAGTGTGACGCCACGGCACTCTACCCAGGGCGATAAAGTGAGACTCTTTCTCCACAAAAAAAAAAAAAAACTTTCTTTCCTTTTTTTTTTTTTAAGAGAGAGAGTCTCACTTTGTCACCTTTGGTAGCGTGCCATGGCGTCACAGCTCACAACAACCTCCAGCTCTTGGGCTTAGGTGATTCTCTTGCCTCAGCTGGGACTATAGGCACCCACCACAATGCCCATTTACTTTTGGGTTGCAGTTTGGCTGGGGCTGGACTTGGTTTGAACCTGCCACCCTCGGTAAAGTGGGCCAACACCCTATTCACTGAGCCACAGGCGCCCCCACCCAACCAAACTCAAACTCTTGGACTTAAGTGATTCTTTTGCCTCAGCCTCCCAAGTAGCTGGGACTACAGGTGCCCACCACAAGGCCCAGCTATTTTTTGGTTGCAGTTGTCGTTGTTGTTTGGCAGGCTCGGGCTGGGTTCAAACCCGCCAGCTCCAGTGTATGTGGCTGACACCCTAGCCACTGAGCTACAGGTGCTGAGCCTATTTTTATTTTATTTTATTTTATTAATTTATTCTTATTCTTATTCTTATTTTTTTTTTTTGTAGAGACAGAGTCTCACTTTATTGCCCTTGGTAGAGTGCCATGGCATCACACTGCTCACAGCAACTTCCAACTCCTGGGCTGAGGCGATTCTCTTGCCTCAGTCTCCCAAGTAGCTGGGACTACAGGCGCCCGCCACAACACCCAGCTATTTTTCTGTTTTTGCTGTTCGGCTGAGGCTGGGTTTGAACCCGCTACCTTCAGCATATGGGGCCGGCGCACTACTCGCTGAGCCATAGGTGCCACCCTTATTATTATTCTTTTTAATAAAAGGGAATTTATTAGAAGGATACAAAGTTTCTTGCAGCTATTTCCAACAGCTATAATGGATTAATAATTAAAACCTCACTTTTCTGAAGGATAAAGAATGGTGTAATCACAAACTTCTTTCTTTCTTTTTTTTTTTTTTTTTTTTTTGAGACAGAGCCACAAAATGTCACCCTGGGTAGAGTGCCATGGCATCACAGCTCACAGCAATATCTAACTACTGGGCTCAAGCGATTCTCCTGTCTCAGTCTCCCAAGTACAAGCTACAAGTCCCTGCCACAACACCCGGCCATTTTTTGGTTGCAGCCGTCATTGTTGTTTGGCAGCCCAGGCTGGATTTGAACCTGCCAGCTCAGGTGTACGTGGCTGGCGCCTTAGCCGCTTGAGCCACAGGTGCCGAGCCAATCACAAACTTCTAATTCTGGGTTCTGTGTGATCATAAAGAGAACAGTCTAGAGAGGACAGCCTTCTTTGTACACTGCATAAGGAACTAGAATGTGGATTCACTTTTTTTTTTTCTTTTTTTTGTCCAAATCAGTGGATTCACTTTTGCTTGCTTTTTGATCCTTATAGTCTTTTATGCTGGCCTCAGACTTGTCAAGTACATGTTGGCAGACATTCATGAGCTCATTCAGGCCTCTCTGAAGTGGCCCAACAGCTGGAAGAGCACCTTGAGTTTGAATGCGTAAATTAATTTTGCTCTCTGAAGGATGGGTCGTAGTGTAACCACAAAATTCCACTTCTGGAGTCCTCATAATCATGTGACACAGAGAGTTTCCTAGGGTATGGTCCTTGTCGTGCAATACAAACGTCACACAGTGTTTATCTGTTCCAGCTGCCTGGACCATTTCCAGGGCTGTCTTCCTCTCGCCTTCAGCCATTGAGGTCTTCAATCCAGATGTTTTTCTCTCCAGCTCCTGGTCCTCCTCCATCTCGGGGGCAATTTCAGGATCCTCAGAGGGTACTGGCGGATCTAAGGTTCTGCCCCATACTTATTGATTTATTTTTGAGACAGTCTCACTATGTGGCCCTTGGTAGAGTACTGTGGTATCACAGCTCACAGCAACCTCAAATTCTTGGGCTTAATCGATTCTCTTGCCTTAGCCTCCCAAGGAGCTGGGACTACAGTACAGGCCTGCCACAACGCCAGGCTATTTTTTTGTTGTGGTTGTAATTGTTGTTTAGCTGGCCCAGGCCGGGTTCGAATCCGCCACCCTAGGTATATGTGGCTGGTGCCACAACCACTGTGCTATGAGGCCGAGCCTATTTTTTTATTTTTTTGAGACAGAGTCTCACTCTGTCACCCTGGGTACAGTGCCCTGATGTCATCATAGCTCACAGCAACCTCAAACTCTTGGCCTTGAAAGATGCTCTTACCTCAGTCTCCAGAGTAGATGGGACTTCAGGTGCCTGCCACAATGCCCGGCTATTTTGTTGTTGTTGTTGTTGTTGTTGTCATTGTTGTTTTAGCAGGCCAGGGCTGGGTTTGAACCCTATAGCCTCAGTGTATGTGGCTGGTGAACCTACCCACTAAGCTATAGGCGCCACCCCTCATCTCTCTTTTTTTTTTTTTGTAGAGACACAGTCTCACTTTATCACCCTCTTTGGAGTGCTATGGCGTCACACAGCTCACAGTAACCTTCAACTCCTGGGCTTAGGCAATTCTCTTGCCTCAGCCTCCCGAGTAGCTGGGACTACAGGCACCTGCCACAACGCCCGGCTATTTTTCTGGGTTTTTTTGTTTGTTTGTTTTGTTTTTTGAGACAGAGCCTCGAGATGTCACCCTGGATAGAGTGCCATGGCATCACAGCTCACAGCAACCTCCAATTCCTGGGCTCAAGCGAGTCTCCTGCCTCTGCCTCCCACGTAGCTGGAACTACAGGCGCCCGCCACAATGCCCAGCCATTTTTTGGTTGCAGCCATCATTGTTGTTTGGCGGGCCCAGGCTGGATTGGAACCCGCCAGCTCAGGTGTACGTGGCTGGTGCCTTAGCCCACTGAGCCACAGGCGCTGAGCTTATTTTTCTGTTTTGCAGTTTGGCTGAGGCTGGGTTTGAACCCACCACCTTCAGTATATGGGGCCAGCACCCCACTCGCTGAGCCACAGGCGTCGCCCCCTGTTTTGTTTTTTGAGACAGAGTCTCACTCTGTTGCCTTGGCTAGAGTTGCTGTGGGTGCCACTGCAACCTCACACTCCTAAGCTCAAGCAAACCTGCCTCAGCCTCCTGAGTAGCTGGGACTATAGGTGTGCTCTAGGGCAGGCTAATTTTTCTATTTTGAGTAGAGACAGCGTCTCACTCTTGCTTAGGCTGGTCTCATACTCCTGAGCTCAAGCAATCCTCCTGCCTCAGCCTCCCAAAGTGCTGAGCCTCAATGCAGGGGAGAGACCTTGTCTCTTAGAGAGAGAGAAAGAATGAGAATGAATCAATCAGAGGGAGATTTCTCATATTCTCTCTCTCATAGACACAGAAGGCTATGTGAATATGGAGGCAGAAAGTAGAACAATGCAAGTGAAGGAATGAAAAGGCCGGCAGCCTTCAGAAGTTAGATGAAACAAGAAATGCATTCTTGTTCAGAGGAAGAGGAAGCCCAGAGCGCCTGACACCTTAATGTTAAACTTTTAGCCTCTACAACTGTGAGATAACACATTTCTGTTATTTTAGCCACCAAGGTTATGGTAATTTGTTACAGCAGCCCTAGGAAACGGATACGATATTATTATGATTCCATTTATTAGAAATTCAAATCAGTACCCACCTGCAGTCCCAGCTACTCAGGAGGCTGAGGCCTGAGCATCTCTTGAGCCTAGGAGTTTGAAAGCAGCTTGAGCAACATAGCGAGATACTATCTCTACAAAAAAAAAAAAAAAAAAATTAAAAATTAGCCGGGTAGCTCAGCACCTGTGGCTCAAGTGGCTTAGGCACCAGCCACGTACACCTGAGCTGGCAGGTTCGAATCCAGCCCTGGCCCAGCAGACAACAATGACAGCTGCAACCAAAAAATAGCCAGGCATTGTGGCAGGGCGCATGTAGTCCCAGCTACTTGGGAGGTGGAGGCAGGAGACTCGCTTGAGCCCAGGAATTGGAGGTTGCTGTGAGCTGTGATGCCACAGCACCCTACCCAGGGTGACTGCTTGAGGCTCTGTCTCAAAAAAAAAAAAAAAATTAGCCAGGTGTGCTGGTGTATGCCTGTAGTCCTAGCTACTCAGGAGGCTGAGGCCAGAGGATTGCTTGAGCCTGGGAATTCCAGTTTGCACTGAACTATGACAGAGATTCTGCACAGCCCAACCTGGGTGACAGGATAACAACCTATCTCAAGAACTAAAAGTATTATTATTATTTTTTTGCAGTTTTTGACTGGGGTTGGGTTTGAATCCACCACCTCTGGTATATGGGACCGGCGCCCTACTCCTTTGAGCCACAGGTGCCGCCCTTTTCTTTTCTTTTTTGAGACAGAGCCTCAAGCTGTCACCCTGGATAGAGTGCTGTGACATCACAGGTCACAGCAACCTCCAATTCCTGGGCTCAAGCAAGTCTCCTGCCTCTGCCTCCTAAGTAGCTGGGACTACAGGCACCGGCCACAACACCCGGCCATTTTTTGGTTGTAGCTGTCATTGTTGTTTGGCCGGCCCGGGCTGGATTCGAACAGGTGTACGTGGCTGGCGCCTTAGCCCGTTGAGCCACAGGCGCCGAGCCTTTTTTTTTTAAGATCAGAGTCTTACTTTATCCCTTTGGGTATAGTGCTGTGGTGTCACAGCTCACAGCAACCTCAATCTCCTGGGCTCAAGTTATCCTCTTGTCTCAACTTCCTAAGTACCTGGACTACAGCCACCTGCCACAACACCTGGCTATTTTTAGAGATGGGGGTCTCACTCTTGCTCAGGCTGGTCTGGAACTCCTGAGGTAGGGCAATCCACCTGCCTCAGCCTCCCAGCGTGTTAGAAAAGGTATCTTTTAACAGCTGCTTAGCTTCTCAGGAGCAGTCTGTTCTGTTTCCGCCACTTGATAGGTGGATGGACTTGGGCAAGTGAAATAACCAATTTTTTTTTTTTTTTTTTTGCAGTTTTTGGCTGGGGCTGGGTTTGAACCTGTCACCTCCGGCATATGGTGCCGGCACCCTACTCCTTTGAGCCACAGGCACTGTCCTGAAATATCCACTTCGAGCCTCATTTTATCCTCATACAAAATTCTCAAAGAGCTGTTATGAGGATCCTGTTTTTAAACATAGCTGAGCGTTGTGGCGGCACCTGCAGTCCCAGCTACTTGGCAGGCTGAGGCAAAAAAATCGCTTGAGCCCAAGAGTTGGAGGTTGCTGTGAGCTGTGATGCCACAGCACTCTACCCAGGGCGACATAGTGAGACTGTCTCAAAACAAAGACAAAAAAAAAAAAGCAATCAAATGCTTAGCTTAAACTTTCAAACTCTCACAAAAACCAAATCAAGAAACAAAACAACAAAAAACAACCAAACACTTGCCCTGGATGACTTTTAGGTAAGGTCAGCAAACATGAGAAAAAACAAAGTCCTGATCTAATACATAATCTTCCAGAAAAAGAAGAAAATGGAATTCTCCACGACCCACTGTAAATTTAGTATAAGCTTAATACCAAGACAGATATGGTCAGTCCAAGGCGGCCAAAATGTAAACCGACTTCTCACGAACATATGTGCAAAAATACTAAATAAAATGTTAGCAAAAAAGTCTAGAATTGTATTAAAACATATCAAGCCCAAGTTGTTTTTCCTAGAAACGTAACATGACATAATAAAAGAAAAACATATTAAAGTAGTTCAAACGATCAAAGGAAAAACCTGTATGACCATTGTAATGGGTTCATTTGCGACATAATAGAACTGCTTTAACTGGACAAAGGATTTTAGCCATATACATAGATTGACAATGTGTGTGTGATTGCTCACTGGTGTTTTTGTCTGCGTTCCCTGATACACTGGGAGTGCTGGGGGCAGGGCCCATTGTCTAGCTCATGCCCAGCACTGGCCTTGGTACACCGTATATACATGAGCACAGATGACGGACCTGTGAGCTTAGCGTAGCCTTTGAGACTGCCGGCGGGGCCTGCGAGAGCATCCAACCTCGCCATGCTCCAGTACAAGACCTGACGCCTGCGCACTGGCAGCCCAGGCTTTAAGACCTGCCGAGTGGAAGAGCGCTTGCGCAACCCAACGCCGGAGCGACGCGAGTAGAGTGGGCCGGACAGTGAGCGCTTGCGCAGTGGTGAGATGTGGGCGCGGCCTGTATGGCGCCTGCGCAAGCGGCCGCGGCGGGGTGCTGTGTGGTGAAGGGGCGGGCCGAAGGCGGGGGCCGCGAGGGAAGCAGGGCGGGCCGGGAGAACGGCGCCACGGGGTTGGCTGCTGCCCTGAGGCCGGACTCAACGGATCCCGGCCGCGCCACCGGGCGAGCTCGCCGCCCGGCCCCAACCCGGAGCCAGTGAGCGAGCGATGCGGATCCCCGCGGTAAGAGCCAGGGCCGGGTCCCCTAGTCTCAGCGCCGCCCGGGAGGCCCGGCCCGGGCGGCCCCGCAGACCCCGGCGCGCCCCGCGCCTGCGCCGTCCCCCTACTGGACCACCTTCCCTGCCCCCCCCCCGCGAACGTTTTGCGCCTGCGCCGTCCCCTCTCCTGGCTTCCCACTGGGGAGGCAACCCACAGCCTGCGTCGCGGACCCCAGGGCTTTGCGAACTACCGTTCGCTAGTTTTAGGGCCCGGCTGGTTCTGGACCCCCTTGAGGGTCGCCGCGGTGCCGAGAGTAGGGGGTCCCACCTTAGCGCTTTGGTTTTCTGGTGATCCGAGAGAGGCCGGAGCGGCCGCCGCATCGCCCTGGTCCCCGCCCTCGGGCGGGACGCCGGAGCTCCGCGGTCCCGAGGACGCGGCGGGGGTGCGCGGGCCGCGGGCGGAGGACCCGGGGGCCCGGGTGCCACTTCGCTGGGACGCCAGCCAGAAGCGGGCGGACTGTCCTTTCCGCCTGAGACCTGGTTAATTGCATCAGGTTGGATGTGAACAGATAGTCCAGTGCTTGGCTGGGGAAATTTTGCATTTCCTGCAGTTTGGTAATTGTATTAGCTTAAGCGGTTAAGTTTAAGAGGTCGTAGTCCTGCTGCCCTGGAGATGACTGGAAAAGAAATCATTTTCCAGGTAGTTCTACCCTGTTGACTGGTCCAGCAAGAATTCCTGTTGTAATTCAAGTGCAGGGAACCTTGATTTGTTGATGATATTCTTCACGATTTATTCGAAAGTAGCAGGAAAGGCCAGGAAAAATTCCCGCAAAATTGCTACCTAATTGCTAACAGGGAAAAATATTTTTGTTGTAAAAAGAGTATCTCGGGTCACTGATAATGTTTCCTAAGTTAGCAACAGATACAAGATCCTTTAAAATATGTTGCAGAACTCAGCAACATTTGCTGTCACCCCCAAGGATGCATCTGGAGGTGAAATCACAGCTGTAGGGCTTGTCGACAACAGCAGTCATTTCTGGTGGTTTGGGGAGGGAGTGCAATTTTGCCAATGTAGATGATACCAAAAGGACTATAGGAATTTTTTCCTAATAATTAAAAGCATGTTACAAAAATAATATATATGTTATAAAATAGCCAAGCCAACACAGAAGGATGTATGGTGGAAGAAGTAGGATATTAATCCGGATAAAATTGTTTTTATAAAAAAAAGGCTGATCCAGTAATTTTTTTCCTCTGTAAAAATGTCTTTCTTTCCCCTCCGATTTAATTACACAAAGCAGAGTCTTTTATAGAACTCACCAACTTTGTAATGCTTTGTAATGCTTGCCTGTGGATGCTCCAGGTATGGAGAGATATTCTTTTTTTTTTTTTGTAGAGACAGAGTCTCACTGTATCGCCCTGGGTAGAGTGCCATGGCGTCACACTGCTCACAGCAACCTCCAACTCTTGGGCTTAAGCGATTCTCTTGCCTCAGCCTCCCGAGTAGCTGGGACTACAGGTGCCCACCACAGCGCCCGCTATTTTTTTGTTTTGCAGTTCGGCTGAGGCCAGGCTTGAACCCGCCACCTTCGGTATATGGGGCTGGCGCCTTACTCTCTGAGCCACAGGAGCCGCCCTGGAGAGACAGTCTTGACATTTATTTTCAGTAAGAAACTGGAAAGCTTTATCACTGTGCACTTTGGCAGCAGTCCAGATATATGAATGTCAAGTATAGTTAGCTAGTGAGTGGAGAGTAATTATAGTAGTTGTGGTTAAAGTGAAGGTGTATTAAAACTTATATTTCAAACTTGAACTTTAGGCTGGGCGTGGTGGCTCCTGCCTGTAATCCTAGCACTCTGGGAGGTCTAAGGGGTTGGATTGCTAGAGGTCTCCACTTCTAGACCAGCCTGAGCAAGAGTGAGACTCCTGTCTCTACTAAAAATAGAAAAACTCACAGGGTGCTCTGTGGGGGACCTGTATTCCCAGTTAGTTGGGAGGTGAGGCAAGAGGATTGCTTGAGCCCAAGAGACTGAGGTTGCTGTGAGCTATGATAGTGCCATGGCACTCTACTCAGGGTGACAGAGTGAGACTCTGTCTCAAGAAAAAAAAACCCCACAGACTTTTAGGGTGGGTGCTGTAGTGTGTCACCTTGAGATGTGATTTCTCTGAAGCACTGGTTTTCCTTACAACTGATTTGACTCTGAACAGCTTACATTTCAGATGAGTCAAGTGATAGTAATATCTGGAGGCGGAGGCAGGACGGTTGCTTTGCTTGAGCCCAAGAGTCTGAGGCTGCAGTAAACTATGATCACACCACTATATTCTAGCCTTGGTGATAGAGGGATGCATTGTCCCTTAAAAAAAAAAAAAAACTCCTATAATCCTATATAATCTTAGATCCTAGCGCTCTGGGAGACTGAGGTGGAAGGATCACTTGAGTGTAGGAGTTGAAGACCAGCTTGAGAAAAAATGAGACCTCTTCTCTACCAAAAATGGAAAAAATTAGCCAGGCGTTGTGGGTGCCTATAGTCCCAGATCTTCTGGAGGCTGAGGCCCGAGGACTGCTTGAACCTAGGAGTTTGAGGCTGCTGTGAGCCGTCTGAGCCCAAGGTAATCTAGCCTGGGCAACAGGGTGAGACTGTCTTAAAAATAAAAAAAGGATGGCTCGGCGCCTGTGGTTCAACGGGCTAAAGCGCCAGCCATGTACACCCGAGCTGGCGGGTTCGAATCCAGCCTGGACGGCTGCAACCAAAACAAATGGCCGGGCATTGTGGTGGGCGCCTGTAGTCCCAGCTGCATGGGAGGCAGAGGCATGAGACTCGCTTGAGCCCAGGAATTACAGTTTGCTGTGAGCTATGATGCCACAGCACTCTATCCAGGGTGACAGCTTGAGGCTCTGCCTCAAAAAAATAAAAAAATAATAAAATAAAAAAAGGAAAAAAAAAGTAAGACTTACCATGTAACCATATCCATATGTAAAATCATGTGACTGAGTTGTACATAGCATACTACTCAAACTGCCTAGCTCAGTAAAGGAACAGTGATCAGGATGTCAGGAGGCTGGAGAAATAAATGCTCTTGCTTTATGGCTTTGCGAAAGTCACTTTTCCTTTCTGGACCTTCAATTCCCTATCTGTAAAGTTCAGAGGGTTGGAAAAAAGCATGAGGTACTAATTTTAACACTTAAAGAGTCCTCATTTACAGAATCTACAGAAGTAGAATTTCATCATCTCATCGATTCCGTGCCATTGTTTGTGGCCCCTCCTTGAAGATGGGAGGTGTAGGTGTCCTTGTAAAGTTATTGAGAATACATCTCGGGAGATTCTGTGGTCAGGTCCCTGAAATGGAGTGCTAAGTGGGCAGTAGTGTAATGAGAAAAACAAGGGTAATATTGGGAGTTTTCCTAAAACTAAATTTGTTCCAATTAAAGGGCTGTCCTTTCTTGAAGTCTGTTTTCTTGAAGTTAATTTTTTTTTCTTGAGCTAGGGTCTCAAATCTGTTACCTGGAGTGAGGTGGCACAATTACATAGCTCACCGCACCCTCTGATCTCCAGGGATCCTCCCACCTTAGCCTCCTGAGTAGCTGGGATTACAGGCATGAGCCACCACGCCCAGCCCAAATATAAATTATTTTTTAAGAGGCCATTTATCACAATCCACTGAGAAATTGGCTGAGAAAGCTGTTAAGTTTACCTGGCATTAAAGATGTTATTCTGATTGTCCTTTACTAGGTCCTCTTTTACTGGGTATAAAAGGTCAGGAGATTTTTGTGTGTGTGTATGGAGTGCCAGCAAAATAAGCCCAGGCAGTCAAATTCCTCCTGGTGGTTTGAATTGTTAGTACTGATTAGACTATCTGCAAGGTAAACTACCCCATGGGGTTCTCCCAATTTAGAAGTCTTACCCTTGGGCGGCTCCTGTGGCTCAGCGAGTAGGGCGCCGGCCCCATATACCGAAGGTGGCGGGTTCAAGCCCGGCCTCGGCCGAACTGCAAAACAAAAAAAAAAATAGCCGGGCGCTGTGGTGGGCGCCTGTAGTCCCAGCTACT
>CAUYON010208919.1:0-25365 GCA_963573935.1 Arctocebus calabarensis | reverse complement strand
CTTGGGCTTAGGCAATTCTCTTGTCTCAACCTCCCAAGTAGCTGGGACTACAGGTGCCTACCACAATGCCCAGCTATTTTTTTGTTGCAGTTTGGCAGGGGCTTGGTTCGAACCCATCACCCTTGGTATATGGGGCAGGCGCCATACCCACTGAGCCACAGGCACCGCCCTCTGATTTTTGTCTTGACTTCTTCTTTGACTCTTTGGTTCTTTCTGAAGGAGTGTGTCGTTTAATTACTGGATATTTGTGATTTTCCCAGATTTATTTCTTCTATTGACTTGTAATTTAATTCCACTGTAATTGGAGAACATACTTTTAAATACAGTCAGGCAAGTTTCATGGCCTCGCATTTGGTCTGTCCTGAAGCGCGTCCTTGAGAACCACGGCTACTCTTTTTCTTTGGGATGGATATTTGTATGGCTGTCTGTGAGGTCTGGTGGGTTCACGGTGCTGTCCATGGCTTCTGTTTCCTTGCTGCTCATGTCTTGTTCTGTCCTGTTGTGGAATTGCCTCTTTCTTCTTCAGTTCCGTCAGGTTTTGCCTCATGTATTTTGGAACTCTGTTTGTACATGAAGCCTTTCCTGAGGACACCCAAAGAAGGTGTTCTTGTTATATCACACGCTCTTAGAACTTCATTCCGTTCTATGGCTTAGAAATTATCCCACCCTGTGAAAAAGTTTCGTTTTACAACGGCTCTCTGACATGGATAGAGACATTCAGGCCGTGTTCATACAAAGAGAAGTGAAGGATTAATGGCTGATTAGTGTATGTTTGTTTTAAATTATAGGCAGCTGGGAGGGTCCAGTTGAGGCCAAAGCAACATTGTCTTCAGTAGCAGATGACCGTGAGCTTTGTTCACGCAGATCAATGTTTCATCTCTACTGTTCACTTACCCAGGACAAACATGATTCATAGGAAGAAAATATGCTTTTTTTTTTTTAGCAAATAAGAATAAAATGTAATTTTCTGGTTGTTGCTAAATCTACGACTCTACAGCCCTTTCCGTGTGTAGGCTGCATGGCAAACTCCAGGTGCATCTGTCATACAGAAATTGCTTTTCCCCCAAAATACAGAAATGTGAAATAAACCAATTTGGGCACAAGGCGTGTATGCTAGGTTTACTTAGACTCTATCAAACATCTCCATACTCTCAATGATTGGGCCTAATCAAAGAGTTAGAACTGCCTCGTTTCTGCACAAATGCATATAAAGCTTCTACTTAGACAACGAAACTACCCATGGATTGTTTTTGCTAACAGTATTATGGCCAAACGTTTAATTTGTTTCTTTTCAGCAGTATTATAAATTTGTTCTAGATATCAATCAGTGCGTGGACAGCAGGCAGGAGGTTATACACACACAGGCACCCACACAGATGCATAAAAAGATAATTCCTCCCGGAGGGATTTTTTTTTTTAAAGGCATTGGACTTTCATATCAAACAATTCCTTAGCCATTTTTATTATTGTTAACTATATCCTGGTGTTTGCCCATGAGCAATACCATACTTTAAATGTGATTTTAAATTCGCTATGAATAAAATATGATTTTTCAGGAGTGATTTTGTATGTATGTTAAACACATATTCTTTTCTTGTTGATTGTTGGTGGAAGTAGCCATGTGGCTCTGTATCTAACTTACTCTCAGAGAATTATTGTCTTTGTCATTTCGTTTCAATGTGTGACCTCTCCACCCGCTGGGTTTCCCAACAGCCATCAGCTAACTGCTCTCTCGCACCATACTGCTACCAGCATTCCTGGTTCACAAATATGAAGTAAACAGAACATCTTGCTAATTTGAGCCCAGTAGGAACCTTAACACAGTAATGAGGGACTAATTTTGAAAGCAGAGAGAGACATCTCTTAACAAAATTAGAGCCAAATTTCTAAATGATCTTCAATAACTAATTGAGAGTAAGAATGGCACTTAAGAAAAGATTGAGACAGTGACGCGTTGAGGAATTGCGGGGGAGGGGGGGAGGGCCCTTCAGGAGCCCTGGCAATTACGCAGTCTGCCTTGGGTTCCCACCGCCGCTAATCCGAGCATGGGAATGATAATGCACCTCAGAGGACAGGTTTGCGGTTGAAATGCTCTTGATAGATTTTGACAAATTAAACAGTGGTGAGGATGTTTGGAAGTAATCCAGGTCCTTACCATTATTTATGTCAGTGAACTAGGAATCAGTGGTTAATTTGCAGTTCCTATAATTTTTATGATACTCATGTTGTTGTAAATTTAGCCGTGTGCGGCATCTACTCCGCGGGATACATTTTATGTTGTCAGCTACCTTTTGACATCGTAATAGATTTCAGTTGCCAAATCTTTCTCGATCGAATAAAATGTGAGAGAGAGCTGAAGCGGATATTTGGACCAGACCCAGACACTAGTAAACACATGACAAACTTTCTGAGATCAAAAGACTCAGCCTGGAGTAGAGGGAGAGATTAGACCCCGTTGGTTTCTTTTCTCTTCTTTCTCTTCTTCTCGCCCTTAACCCATTCTAGCATTCTTTTCTAGATTGGCTTCCTTTATCCTGACTCGAAGCCAGTGTACTCTTTGGTGTGTGGCACGTCGCATGATAAGTAAAGTATAATGTGAAGTTATTGATTTTCCCACGCCTTTGTTAATGCCCTCTGTATTACACTGGATCACAATTTCTGTAGTCTTATATTTTTCCTCATGTTTTAGTATCCATTACATTATTTTAAAGGAAAGATTGATATTCTCCCTGAATAATTAGAGGCTGGCTCACACACACATATATATCTTCTTTTTTGGCGCAGTCTCACTTTGTTGCCCTCGGCAGAGTGCCGTGGCATCACAGCTCACAGCAACCTCAAACTCTTGGGCTCAAGTGATTCCTTACCTCAGCCTCCCAAGGAGCTGGGACTACAGGTGGCCGCCACAACGCCCGGCTATTTTTAGAGACAGGATCTCGCTGTTGCTCAGGCTGGTCTTGAACCTGTGAGCACAAGTGATCCACTGGCCGTGGCCTCCCACAGTGTTACATTGCAGGTGTGAGCCACCTTGCCCAGCCTTGAAAGTATATTTGGTAGGTAAGATGTTTCTTTCTCTGTCCTTTTTCCTCTAGTTTATTCAAAATGCCTCCTTTCAAATGATCCTCTTCTATAGCACTGACACATGTCTTCCTGGCAACTAAAAAAGGCTTCGTGGACACCCCTTCCTTTGTATCCATGAGTTCTCTGATGTTGTCTGTTTTGACCTCTAAATAATTTTTTTCAGCCCTCTGCTCTTTATATAACACGTTTTTATAGATCTCACTTTGATATGCACGGACACCTAGCCTCCCATTTCTCTCATGCCATTTACCCTGCTTGGAAACATTTTTAGGACTCTACAGGCTGAATTTCCATTTGTACCTTTCACACACCTCCTTTGAAGCTCTTCTGAGGAAATTCCTCCTTAATACTTTACTCTGAGCTCAGCAACTGTATGGCGGTATGGTGAGTCTGACCTAAGGATGGCCATCCCAGGGGAAGGGGAGCTTCCTTGTCCTCCTTGGGTATAATTGGGTTACATATCTTAAGTGCCTTGTTTGGAGTGTGCATTTGGCAGGGACTCTGCTGCTCTATTTACCATCGCCTTCTATGTTCCCCATGTCCAATAAATGTTGAATGATAATTGAAATGATTAGTTGCCAGTCCATAATGGAGAAGAGCTTATTAACCTTTGCTGAGCACAGCTGCATTAGATGAAGGTTTATGGTGCCATGTACCAGAAACTTGAAATCAGACCCATCGGACTTGCTGGGGTTCCTGTTATGTATTGGCATAAAATGTTTCCACACTAGTTTTCACTCTTCTAGAACGTGTGTGCCTTTGCCATTACTTCAAAGAATAGCCAGTATTCATGTGTTTAAGGTATTCGTGGGGCATGTACTTTAATTTTTTTTATGAAGTAAAACGCAATTATAGAAAACCACTCCCTCGCTGCACACACCATACACAAATCAGTTCACTTTTATGCATCCTGGTTTTCATTGAGAAGGCAGCCACTGACTTTTGAGCCAGCATAACTTGGATGTGTGCGAGCATAACTGAGGAAATGAGTTTTAAATTCAGTGTAAATTTACACCGTAATAGATACATGTGGCTACTTATTGACAGCATTCAAACATATGCATATATATTTATATAAGAATTATTTTAACCTTATAATTGCTGCTTAAGTCAACAAATTGAACTTTGCCAGTCACCCAGAAGCCCCTTACATGCCCTATTCCAGTCATAGCCCCTTCCAAAAATTAGTAGTGTTTTGATGTTTACAGTAATCATTTCCCTTTGTTTATTATGTCTTTGTTGTTTCTTTCTTTCCTTCCTTTTTTTTTTTTTTTTTTTTTGCAGGGGGCAGAATCTCACTCTTTCGCCCTGGGTGAAGTGTTGTGGACTTGAGTAATCCTCTTGCCTCAGCCTCCCGAGTAGCTGGGACTCCTCTTTTTTCTGTTTTTAGTAGAGACAGGTCTCACTCTTGCTCAGGCTGGTCTCCACCTCCTGAGCTCAAGCAGCCCTTCCTTGGCCTCCCAGAAGGCAAGGATTGCAGGTGTGAAGCACTGCACCCAGCGCCTTCGTTTATTATTTGATCACCTATGTGTGTGTTCCAATGCACCATACATTAGTATTGTTCACTTTTGAAACACTTGATGGTCATTTTTCTAAGTCCACAGTTTTCACGTCTATTTCTTTCTTTCATTTACACTTTACCTTTTGGAGAACCCCAGCCTCTGGAGCTGTAGTGTTCCCCAGAGTTTGGATTTTGCTGATTATATTCTCAGTTGATCAGGTTCCTCGGCCTTCTTGGCAGCTGCATCCAGAGGCTGGTGTTTGATCCCTTTGGCGCGAGACTCCAGGTGGCAGTGTGTTCTTTCACTCATGAGTGACTTGGTGTCTTGCTGTCTTTCTTTTTGTGATGTTAATAGTCACTAACGCTCACTGCTTACATCCACTAATTCATTAGTAAAGGCAAAATGGCAACACTCTAGGTTTACTTGTTGGCCGGGATGCTTTTATAATTTTGTTATCCACCTACTCTTTGGTTACCCAGCAGTGCTGTTCATCTGGACGTTACAGGATAAACTGCCTGATTGTTTCTCTTTGCTCATTGATTTTCAAAATATGGAACTGGTGCACTGTCATCCTCTGAATGTTACCATTACACTTGAATATTTGTATGAACCTTGACTTTGAACGTGTTAGTACATTTCAGTTGTTGACATTTCTTCCCTTTTAGGGAAGATGAGATTTTCCTCTCTGGTTAGTGAACCTCCTCACATGGCCTTCTCGGTCCTCCTGATATCACCCACTGGGTGTTGATAGCTTCTTTGCACACTGCTGTGACAGATGTTTCAGACTCACCTTGTACATTTCTTATCTGAGAACTGAAATCAGACATTTATCTTAGAAACCTTGGTTTCTTTTGGTAGAAATTTGGGTTTCAAAATGATTGTCTCAATGCTCACCATGCTCTTTGTTGCTGGGTAGATACCGGTCTCTTGAGTTCATTCTAATATTTCCATTTCATATTCAGAATTACAGAGCTCATATTGAACCTTTTATTTGTTGCATTTTCATCTCCTTTCCTCCATGTTGACTAGTCTGGTTCTCAAGAGCACGGGGGATGATAGAATTACAATGTTCCATAATTTAAACCAGTCTTGGAATAACAATAGTAATGATGCCACTACCAATTATGATTGCTGAGAAGAATTACACAGTTTATTATATGTACTATCCCTAGTCTCTCTTCATTATTTTTTCCCTTCTCTCAGTTAATCTTTTTGAGATAGGGTATCACTCTGTCACCCAGGCTAGAGTACAGCATTATCATTGCTCACCGCAACCTCAAACTCTTGGGCTCAAATGAGCCTTTTACCTCATCTTCCCAAGTAGAGGTGACCTACACACACCCGCCACAACTCCACAAAAATAATTTTTCTATATTTTGGAGAGAAGATGTCTCCGTCTTGCTCAGGGTGGTCTCAAACTCCTGGCCTCAAGCCTTCCTCCTGCCTCAGCCTCCCAAAGATTACAGATGTGAGCCTCGCCCTCTCCATTAATTTTCAATGATTGTATTATATCTGTCTTTTCAGGGCATTTAGCCACTTATACTGTATTCTCCTCCTTTTAACTCTAACCTTTTTTCTTTTTAATTGTTGGGGATTCATTGAGGGTACAACAAACCAGGTTATACTGATTGCATTTGTTAGGGAAAGTCCCTCTTACAATCGTGTTCTGCCCCCAAAAGGTCTGGCACATAACAAGACCCCAACCCCCTCTGCTCTTCCTTTCCCCACCCCTCCCTCCTTCTTTCTCTCTCTACTCTCCCCTTCCCCCACCCCCACCGTGTCATTAATTGTCATTAATTGACCTCATATCAAAATTGAGTACATGGGATTCATGCTTCTCCATTCTTGTGATGCTTTACTAAGATTATGTGTTCCACTTCCATCGAGGTTAATACAAAGTCTGTAAAGTCTCCAGTTTTTTTGTAATGGCTGAATAGTATTCCATAGTGTACATATACCACAGCTTGTTAATCCATTCCTGGGTTGGTGGGCATTTAGGCTGTTTCCACATTTTGGCGATTATAAATTGAGCTGCAATAAACAGTCTAGTGCAAGTGTCCTTATGACAAAAGAATTTTTTTCCTTCTGGGTAGATGCCCAGTAATGGGATTGCAGGATCAAATGGGAGGTCTCTCTTGAGTTCTTTGAGAGTTCTCCATACTTCCTTCCAAAAAGGATGTATTAGTTTGCAGTCCCACCAGCAGTGTGAAAGTGTTCCCTTCTCTCCACATACATGCCAGCATCTGCAGTTTTGAGATTTTGTGATGTGGGCCATTCTCACTGGAGTTAGATGGTATCTCAGGGTGGTTTTGATTTGCATTTTTCTAATAATTAGGGATGATGAACATTTTTTCATGTGTTTGTTAGCCATTTGTCTGTCTTCTTTAGAGAAGGTTCTATTCATGTCTCTAGCCCATTGATATATGGATTGGTGACTTTTTCATGTGTATTAATTTGAGTTCTCTGTAGATCCTAGTTATCAAGCTTTTGTCTGATTCAAAATATGCAAATATCCTTTCCCTTTGGGTAGGTTGTCTATTTGCTTTGGTTGTTGTCTCCTTAGCTGTACAGAAGCTTTTGAGTTTAATTAAGTCCCATTTGTTTATTTTTGTTGTTGTTGCAATTGCCATGGCAGTCTTCTTCATGAAGTCTTTTCCCAGGCCGATATCTTCCAGTGTTTTTCCTATGCTTTCTTTCAGGATTTTTATTGTGTCATGCCTTAAATTTAAGTCCTTTATCCATCTTGAATCAATTTTTGTGAGTGGAGAAAGGCAAGAGTCCAGTTTCAACCTTTTACATGTGGATATCCAGTTCTCCCAACACCATTTATTGAATAGGAGTCTTTCCCCCAAGGTATGTTCTTGATTGGTTTATCGAAGATTAGGTGGTTGTAAGATGTTAGTTTCATTTCCTGGTTTTCTATTCGATTCCAAATGTCTGTGTCTCTATTTTTGTGCCAGTACCATGCTGTCTGGACCACTATGGCTTTGTAGTACAGACTAAAATCTGGTATGCTGATGCCCTTTTAATAACATGGATAGGGATATTTGATGCTCTGAACAGCTTCTATCAATGTCTTTTGTCATTTTTGTTTAAAGCTCGCTATCTGTTAGATTTTTCAGGAAAGGCTAATAGAACTGCATTCTATAAGCAGTTCCCTGCATTCTTGCATTTTGACAGAAGTTTGCTATGTCCTTTATACTTAAGCCACAATTTTTGCTGCATTAAAATTATTTTTTCACATTTTTTTCTTTAAATATCTTAAACATACTGCTCCATTTTCTTCTGGCATAAGTCTGCAGTCCAATAGTTTAGAGTAGGTCTTAGTGCTGGTCATTTGGACGAGATATGCTGAAGTTTCTAGTGTTGCTGTGCAATATATAGTTTCAGATTTTTTTTTAATTTCAAGAGCGTTTCTCTGAATCATAGTTTTAAGTATGGAAGTATTAAGAACAATTCTTTTCCTTTAATTTTCTCTTTAGGGATTCCTATTTTCTGTATGTATCTCATTTACCTTTCTTCACTATATGTGAAACTTCTCTCTAAACCCTGATCATTGTCTTTAATTTTTTTATCTATCTATCCTGCCAGTATATTTCCTCTTTCCTCTAGTAATTTTTTTTCAGATTTATTCTTTCTAATCTGATTGATGTTACTCATTCAGGCTTTGTACGGTTGTATATCATTTTCTTAATGTCTTTTTGTTCATCTTGAAATTAATAGTTACAGACATGTAAAAGGCATGTGTTTGATGTTTGCTTTCATTTTCTGTACTATGTTACTGTTTTTTTCTTATAACTTTGTATATAGCATGTGACCTCTGATTTTTTCTTACGCATATTTTTATGTTATGTGAAAGTGATTTTTCTGAACTTTTAGAAGAGAGAGGCTTGATTTAGACAAAAATTCTGATTTCACAGAGCTCTTTATTTTGGGCTGTTTTCTACTTCTGGGCTCCTGGTCTGCTTTCTAATAAATGTGGCTCTGTTCTTCTCCACTTTTTGCGGGGGCCCTTCTCTTCCTTTCTTTTAGATTTTCTGAGTTCTTTTCAACTTTGTCCTGTTCCCAGCAGTTTTCCCCCAATGTGGAGTCTTATGCCTACATGGAGATCCAGCAGCTCAATTTTGAGTTCATGAGCACTAGAGCAGTCCTGATCCTTCAGACTTTTCTTATTTATCCGTTTATTCACCTATTCATTTATCTGTTTTCCTATCTCTCTATTTACTTATCAGTGTTTTTCCTATGCTTTCTTTTATTTTAATTACTCAGCAATTAATACTGAGTATTAATTGGCAAGGCATTTCATGCAGATTTCTTTTAGCTATAACTTTATCCACAGATTTTTTTTTTTACCTACGTCAAGGTCTTGCTGCAAGATAGGCTAAGTATTGGAGCCATCACAGGTCACTGCAGCCTCTAACTCCTTGGTTCAAGTGATCATTCTGCACAGCCTCCCTAGTACCTTGAGAGTACAGGTGCATACCACCGTGCCTGGTTGATTATTTATTTGTAGAGAACAGAACTTGCTAAGTTACTGAAGCTGGTTTTAAACTTCTGGCCTCAAGCAACCCTGCTGCTTTGGCCTCCCAGAGTGCTGGGATTACAGGCGGGAGCCACTACGCCTGGCAAAGACTTTTCTTAATGCCGGCCTTTTGCACCAACTTTTTATTGGAATGGGAAATAACCTCGCAGCCCTAGTTTCAGATTCTTTGTAAAATTTGGCTGACCACACCTTCCATTTAGTACTTAGTGGCAATTTTGGGGGTTCCCTTCTCAAGTTTTTCAGTTGTCTGTTGTTTCCCTCTGCTGCTTCTCCTATGGCTACCAGGACCCTGTACAACTTGTGGTTAGAGTTAGCTTTTCCATGTCTGTCTGTACTGTGATACCTGATGACCTGATTTTGTCATACGTTTGCCTGTGAGTTTTTGGTTTTGCTCTCTATTCAGTATTTTTTGTTTGTTTGTTTTGTAGCAATTTGGCAAGAATCAAAAATTACATTATAATCAGGCAGAAGTAAAATATAATATGTTATATAATATAAATTTTTACTCTTTATAATATAATTTTTACCCAGGGCTTTATTAGAACATTTTTCCAGGCTGGGTATGATAGCTCATGCCTGTAATCCAAGCACTCTGGGAGGCCAAGGTAGGTGGATCCCTTGAGCTCAGGAGTTTGAGACCAACCTGAAAAAGAGCAAGACCGCCTCTCTACTAAAGACGAGCTGGGCATTGTGGCAGGTGAGTGTAGTGCCAGCTACAAGGGAGGCTGAGGCAAGAGGATCACTTGAGCTTAAGAGTTTGAGGTTGCTGTGAGCTATGACGCTGCAGCATTCTACCTGGGGCAACAGAGTTAGACTCTGTCTCAAAACAAAAACAAACAAACAAAAAAACCCAACATTTTTCTATGGCCCCCATAATCTTATTTTTAAATTACATATTATTTATATATAATAATATATATAATTATTTTATATTATATTCTACTATTACATGAATATAATTTTTAAACCAATCTGCTGCCATTGGGTCTTTATGTTTTTAATTACTTAGCAATTAATACTATTGGCAAGGCATTTCATACAGATTTCTTTTAGCTATAACTTTATCCACAGATTTTTTTTTACCTTTTCTGTTTCCCTACTTAGGTTTTGTGGATTCAAGGAAACACAGCAAAAAATAGTGCTTTTTACTGAGCCTCTCACATTATTTTGGTCTTTTCCCGGGGTCATTGTCCACGCTTTTCAAACTAAAACTTTATGGACTGTTACCTTCTCAATTGATTTTTTTTTTTTCCCAGTTTGAGCTTTACTTATATGAAAAGTTTTATCAAAACACAAAAATGTCTTACTTCACAATATTCTATATTTAACCAATTCTTTGTATGGACAAGATTAAAATCACAAGAACGTGGGAATGCCTTGGAAAATAATGTAAGATCCTTGTGTCCCCTCAAAACCTTGGTCCAGGGGAAAGCAGAAAGCAACGGAGAATGTTGAAACCCAGACCACAGAGCAGGTTGTGGTGGGTTGACATGAGCCCGAGGGGCAATTGTTCTGTTTCATCTTTGAGGCATAGGAGGAGGAAGGAGGGAAAAAGATTTTTTTTTCCTATTATGAGAGTGTGTATAACTTCATGTTATTTTCTTTGAAAGAACTGTCTTATCAAATGAACCCAAGCATGTTAGTAAAAAAAATCTTATTCCAATAACAAATATTAAAATGTTCCTTTATGCTGTTATTTCTTTCACTGGTACATGGTATTAAAATTATACGTAGGACATCTCCCTGTGCCTGGTCTGAGTGCTGAAATACCCAGTATGAATAAAGGGTTAGACCTGAAACCATGATCAAATTTTCATAATTTTTATTCCTTTCTTACCCACCCACAAATGTGTTCCCCCAGTCCTTTGGGAGAATATCTATTCATTTTTTCCTTTTTAAACATTCTTCTCTTTGATACCGTGGGGCAGCCTTTTTTAATAGGTCTAGACTTGGTGGAAGGTGATCTCAGCATGGGGCAGGACACCCACCCCAACTGTGCCAGCCATCCTAATCAAGGTCACATTCCAGCTGATGAGACGTCACCAGGCTGGTGCTGAGGTCTGAGAAGCCCAGTCAGTCTTAGGTGGAGGGGACTGAGAATCAATGTAAACCAATTTGGTCCTTCTAAAAACTATTAGATTCCTTTAGCCAACATCATACCTACCATGGTTTAACGGAAGACAGAATTTTGCATTTCTTCATTACCATGTGTCTGGTTGCCTTGAAGGCAAGTCTCAGCCAGAATTCCACCAAATATGCAGAAATGCATTGGGAAGGAAATCCAGAAAATTCCTACAACTCATTCCTATTTAAAGCTTGAAGCCCCTCTTTACTGCCCTCACATACCCCACCCGGCGTCTCATCTCCTACGCATGGTATAGAGAGAAGCGAGCTATAATATTTTGATGGTAGGATCAACCAGCTTTCTGAAAGGTGGCAGGGTTCTCTGATAGTAACAGATGAGATTTAGACCTCAAGTGCAGTTCTTCAACTGGGAGAGGCTGTAGGCTTTGCCAGATTCTTACGCTTCCTGCAAGGGCACCCACGATCTTTTCAGCTGATCCTGTACCTGAACACTACTAAGTGTACCAATGAAAAATAATTTCAGACACCTCTAAATGCTCATGAACAAACTTGCTGTTAGAGTGTTAGATGGCAGTATTTGAGGTACTTGTGTGGCCTGCTCTGGTGTGTGGAGAGGTTGGAGGAGTGCCCTGGGAAGATGTTTTTGATTCAGAAAAAATGTTGCTACATCTAGGTAATAATAAAGTATAGACATGCATGTGCACCTGATTTTGAAAGAGCTCATTATAATTAGCAAAAGAGTGAGAGTTAGATTAGAGGTACTTTGAGATTCAGTTATAATTTGTCATCAGTAAACACACACGTGTGCACATACACACTTGTATATGATGGAACTGAACTACCCTTGCCAGCAAGTCATTTATTTCATCTGTTTATAACTTTGTCTCAGAAATTGATTGGTGGTCAGATTTCGTAATTTGTGTACACCCTTATCCGCAGTTCAGTTCTGTGGCAAGTGACCTTTCTGTTGTGGCCGGGAAGTCCTTTGTTTCGGTACAGAGAGGTCTGCCTCTCTGCCCAGCGTAGTCCCCTTTGGAGTCCCAGCAAGGCTGTCAACCTTCTTTCCCTGGTTCTCCACAACGATTCATCAGATTCAGCCTCTGAGGGTTCCCTTCACAGGCTTTGCTGAAGGCATCCTTGTACTTTCCCCTTCTGGTTTGGTCTTTGGCCGCTTTTGCTTGATATTGCTGGGTGCTCTCAGACTTTGGGAGACAGCATTTACCATGGTGGATGACAGGTTAGATTCCAGAAAGGACGCTGAGATTCAACTCCAAGTCTCACCACGTATTGTCTGTGTGACTTAGGATGAATTACGTTGGTGGCCTTAGTTTCCTCATCTGTTCAGTGAGGTTAAGAACAGTACGATGTTGTGCCTGGCACATTTGAAGCCTTGATTTCTAATGACGTTCCCTCTGACGGCTTCTGTCACAGTTTGGGCCGCTGTCTCTTCCGCCATAAGCCAGTTTATCTGGAGTGCATCTCTGCCCTCTGTACCAGTCTGTCATAGCTAGTCTCTCTCCACCCCTGCATCCTTGGTTTTCTTCCTTCCCCCAAACTACTGGTGGGGTTTAGGGATTTGCTTAAAATAATTTACTCCCCTGAGACACTCCAGCAGTTGAGCATGACGAGAAAGCTTTTCTCAGGTGCAGCCATTTAATGAGCAAGTGTTTATTGTATTCTCAACTCTCCCTTACGTCTTTCCAGTCTTTCTTTAAAAATATTTTTTCCCCCACTTGAAGACTACTGGTTTTGTGTTGAGAGCTAGGAAGGAAGAAGGCCATCAGAGAATGAGCATGAAACTCAGGGTGCCACCGAGAGCTTGGTTTGTTTTTCATCATTGGGAATGATTACTAAAATAAGTGGTTGTTTTTCATCAGGGCCTCTCTTCATGCTTTTCTCCTACATTTGTGCCCCACTGGGTCATCTTTAGGTGTACACATAGGACAGGTCTTCTGAATACAGAGTCCCTTTTATTAGCTTCTCTTTGCAGGGAGCACTGATGTGAAGGTGATCTGGTAGCAGAAGATTACGTTTCATTACGCTTTGAGGAGCAGGGTAATGGCATCGTGCAGGTACGGTTGGCCTCTTCCTGCTAATATGTGACAGATTGAGCATTTCATGTAAGAAAAAAAAAAAGGTATGCTAGAGAAGTTTTGTGTGTATTTTTTTTCCTGTTTGAAAGCAAGAAATAGAGTGATTTTGATGCTAAATAAGGCACTTTCTGTTTTGAATACGCTCAGGGATATATATGATGGCTGCTGTCAGCAGAATGTAAATCATCACATTTTTATCACTCAGTGTTAAAGTCCACCCGATATTTCGTACACAAAGAATTCATTTATCAGGTGTTCTCCTCTTCATTCACACCCTACAGATGTTCCATACAAAATAATGTCCTTTATAGGAGGTTTCTCCGTGGGCACTCGGCCTTGAGGTAGAAGCATTGCCATTCCAACTCGCTCGTCACCAACTCCAGGGATTGGTGGCAACTGTCTCTCCTTCTCATTTCACTCTTGTCTTAGGGTCTTCAGGTTTATGAACCACAGAGGGATGGCCCACTCTAGGGCACAGCACTAGCTGGCGGCCTCAGACCTGTGTGTTTGGTGTGCATGACATTTTAAAATAATTTGAAGCAGTTGCCAGCATTTAAATATCAAGAGATTACACCTGAGACAAACAACGCCAGCGTTCTGGCTTTTGTGAGAGAAGTGGAGGAACTATGGGTTCAGGTTCCCAGCTGGCGTCTGTGGCCTAGAGCCCGGAGCTGAGGCATGGCCTCGGGGTTGCCATCCTCCTCTGGGCCAGTTTGCTCATTAAAGTGACCTCCTGTCCCTATGGACATCGGAGTTTGCAACCCCTTGCTTTAAAAAAAGAAAAGGAAATTGGTATTCAGAACTAGACAATATGTTGAACGTGTCTCTTTGATGGCTAACTTGAAGACAAAAGGTACTTATCTCATTTTGGACTCTGTGCTTAACTTCTGCAACATATGAGTATAATTTCCAGAATAGATAGTTTTTAGGGAGCATACAAAGCATGACAGTTAAGTTGATGAACTTGCCATTGTGCACTTACATACGGTGCTGTACAAACAACTTGTAAGGCTTCCTAGCGTTGCTTATCAGGGTCTCATGGTTGTGTTTGTGTTGACACGTGGTGATGTCTTGCTGAGTGGTGTTTGTTACTGTTGTGTGTTTTCGTCTGCTATTGTGAAAATGTCAGAGCTTGAATTTGAGCAGTGAACAAACATCAAAGTTCCTATAAAAGTAGGCAAAGTAGAAGTGAACTAGGGACTTGTTAGTCCAAGTTTACGAGGATAAAGCCATGAAGAAAATGGTAGTGTACAAATGAATTAAATATTTTTTTTGAGTTGAGAAAAAGTGTCACTGATGAAGAGAGGTCAGGGTGGCCAGTAGTGAGCAGAACAGATAAAACATGGCAAAAATTCCTTGAACTGTGCATCAGAATCAGTGGCTGACTGTGAGAAGCACAGCCGACTAAGTAAACATCAATAGAGAAACAGGAAAATCTTACCTGAAAATCCTGGCCAACAACTCATGGTTCTTGCATCATGACAGTGCACCAGCTCACACGGCACTGCCTATGGAGGAGCTTTTAGCCAATAAATAAATAACTGTATTAGAACACCCCCCCCACTCACCTGATCTGGTCCCTAATGACTTTTTTCTTTACCTAAAGATAAAAGAAATATTGACAGAAAGACATTTTGATGACATTTAGGACATCAAGGTCCTAAATACAATGATAGCTTTGATGGCCGTTTCAGAAAAAGAGTTCCAAATTGCTTGGAATGGTGGACCAGGCACTGGTGTTGGCGCATAGCTTCCCAGGGGGAGTGCTTCGAAGGTGGCTATAGTGATACTCAGCAATGAGGTATGTAGGAGCTTTTCTAGGATGAATTTGCCAATGTAATTGTAATCAGTGTAAGCTGCTATAAGTTAATGTGTATGTAAGTGAGAGATAAATTACAGGTATAATTTCTGCTGCTCAGATTCTATCTTAGCATCTTCAAATGAGAGGGGCCACGTGGAAGCATCTAGTTGTAGTTCAACCCTCTCATTTTACTGTTAAGAAACAAAAGCCCAGAGAGCCCGGTGCTTTGTTCAGGGCCTGTGCTCTGTTGGTGACACGAGGCAGATGAAGTCTTTAATATGCAGTGT
Source organism: Arctocebus calabarensis (assembly GCA_963573935.1). Taxonomy (NCBI): domain Eukaryota; kingdom Metazoa; phylum Chordata; class Mammalia; order Primates; family Lorisidae; genus Arctocebus; species Arctocebus calabarensis. Next base: position 9,973 of record CAUYON010208919.1, on the reverse strand, counting down.
GGAATAGATGAAAGTGAATTTTAAAAGTGCATTCTTTGCTATTGTTCCCATAGGCTGAAGTTTTAGGGAAAATATTTAACTTCGTAAGGATTCCACAAGGACTCTTGAAAATTGCTGTGTATACACTCTCAGGCTCTGTCTTCCCTGACAGAATCCAGCCTCCTGTTTCCTCCACCTTCCTGGGCCTTCTCAACGAGATGCTATGAGAAACTGACCCGGCAGTCTGTCTGCACTGCACTGGTCACACAGGCTGCTTCTCCAAACCGCTCAACTTCCAGCAGGCTTGATCTCGGTCATTATTGACATGGGGTGGAAATTGTCGCACTGTATTCTGTTTTCTGTCCCTTTGTTGCTCATATTCTTGGTTTTCAGGTTGTATTGATTCTGTCGTTAGAAACATCTGCTCAATCAGCCTTTCCTCTCTAGTTCCCCATTTCTGTGTTAGGAGAGGTCCCTGCCGTCTCCCAGGATGATAGGACTGTAGCAGTAGCCACTTCCCAATACATCTTCATTCTGGTTTCCGTCCTTTGTCATCTCTGTTGGTTTTCATCCCTGGCTGCACATTAGTCACTTTGGGATTTTAAAACTTACTGAGGTCTGGGCCCCATGCCCAGAAATGGATTTAATTCAGTGGGGGTAAGGACTCTGGCATCAGCACTTTTAAAAGCTTTCCAGAGAAGTCCTCACGTGTATCTCTGGAGCTGACGATCGCTGCTGCACTTTGTCAGCACAGTTAGTTTTCTACAAAACACACACAGTGGGTCATTCCATAGCTTCAGTATCTCATGTTTTCTGAATTAAGCCCAGACTTCTAGTTTGGCTTGCAGGGCCTTCATAATTGGATCCCAGCCACTCCTCCAGCCTGCACTCTGGCCACTGCTTTCCCAATGCACTTTACATGACAGTCACCAAGAACAGTTTGCCCCATTGGGAGCTCAGAATGCCCTGCCCGAGTCTCCACCTCTGCAGGTGTGGTTTGTCCCATCTGGCTCCCCCTTTCTGCTCTAGAAAAACAGAGTCCCTCATCCTATAAGGATGTCATCTCCGATGGAAAAACCTTTTCTGCTGTATATTTAACAGTTACCACACTATGTTCAAGTGTACCAATGCTCCGTACTTAACTCTCCTGCCCTTATAAACCTGAGGCCCTTGCCCTGGTCCAAACCTGTCTGATAGAACTTTCTGCAATAATGAAAATGTTCTGTGCCTACACCATCCGGTGTGATAGCTGCCCTTGCACACTGGATGTGTGACCAGTGCAAGCAAGGAACTGAATTTTTTATTTTATTTAGTTTTGTTTTTTTTTTAGACAGAGCCTCAAGCTGTCACCCTGGATAGAGTGCTGTAGCATCATAGCTCACAGCAACCTCCAACTCCTGGGCTCAAGTGAGTCTCTTGCCTCCGCCTCCCAAGCAGCTGGGACTAGAGGTGCCCGCCACAACGCCCAGCTATTTTTTGGTTGCAGCTGTCATTGTTGTTTGGCGGGCCTGGGGCTGGATTCAAACCTGCCAGCTCAGGTGTACGTGGCTGGCGCTTTAGCCTGTTGCGCCACAGGCACCGAGCCTATTTTATTTAGTTTTAATTAATTTAAATTTAAATAGCCACATCGTATTAGTGACTACAGAGTAGGACCCTGCCCCCTTGAGGGCTAGGGTCACGTTTGTTCATATTGTTATTCCACATGGTACAGAGTGGTGTTCACTAAACTTCACTGAATGACTGAATAAATGGTGTAGGAATTACATCAGAAGTTGTTATGTATCTTCTCTGGCTTATACACCTCTGAGTACATACACCACTAAAATTCTTCCTTTGAGTGTAACATGTCATCACTTTGACATCATGTAGATGTAATTATCCCCGTTCGTAGATGAAGAAATAGAGGATCAGAGCAGTTAAGTGACTCAGCAGAGTCAGAATCCTGAAAAATAAGATTGGATTATGTCTGCTGGTTTCCTTTAATTACATTGTAAGCGACAAATGTCTTCTGATGTTTTTAGTTCTGAACCAAACACAAGAAATGAACCCCAGAGAGAATGTTCTATGGCCTTGTGCATTGTCTAGTTATTTCCTGTTTCCAGAAATTCGCTTTTACCCTTTGGTCGCCTCTGAGACAGCGTTTCTTGAGTCTGGAGCTGTTGCTGGCTGGCACCAGGTTTCTCGTCCTAACACCATTACCAAATCTGTTAAGGATTGGAGGTCATTGGTTTGACCCATGACAGCTCTTTCTGTTACACTGTTTTGAAGGCTGACTGTAAAGTTTGTTTTTGTGGAGGTGGGAGGCTTGATGCTATTATTAAAGCTGAAGTTAAGCAGACCACAGTCCGAGAGAGGGAATGGAATTAAAGTTCATCTAAGACCTTAAATGCAAAGTTGTCTTACAATCTGAAAGTGTTTTTTGTGTGTGTGTGTGCAGAGTCTAAATTAGGACAGTGTTAGTAGGGGGAGAGTAATTACATTTTTGGTATGTAGTGAATCTCAATTCTTATTTATAAGAAATCAACTTGATTAAATTCTTACAGCGCCCTTGCTTATTCTATTTCCTTTGCACAGTATTATGAACAATAAGGTGATTTTACTTCAAGGGAACACAAGGTTTTTTGTTCAAATTACATCTCAAGTCATTCACATAAGTATCAGCTGTGATCCATTTCTCCTATCTCAAGTCATTCACATAAATATCAGCTGTGATCCCTTTCTCCTGTCTGCAGAGGTGTGAACAAACACTGTGCAGGCCCGATCTGCTTGGCTGCCTATTGCCGAACCATTGTAGTGGGGAGAGTCGATTTCAGAAAGGAACCAAAGAAGGAAAAACTGTTGCACTTAACTTTGTTTACTACAATGCATCAACTTTCCTTTATTCACTCAAGGTTTACTAAATGCCTTTTACATACTGAGCATACACCTCAATAAGAGAAATTGCTGGTTAAATAAGCCATTATAATAAAGCAGAATCATTCCTACATTAGGGCAAGTACTGTGTGCAAGTAGAACCGATAATGGCAGTATCAATCCAAAGGCAGGTTAGGGAAGGCTTCATGGAGGAAGTGGCATTTATGCCCAAGGTATTTGGGAATGGTGGGTCTTCTGTGGTGTCCACACCTGCAGGGCAGCTGAGAGATGAGGAAGCACAGGGTGTATACAGGTGTCTGCTGATAGAATAGTAGTCAGGGGGCTACATAAGCCAGTGTGACCAGAGACCGGCCACGGTGACTCACGCCTGTAATCCCAGCACTCGGGGAGGCCGAGGCAGGTGGATCCTCTGAGCTCAGCCTGAGCAAGAGCGAGAGCCCATCTCCAAAAACTTTCTGGCGTTATGACAGGTGCCTGTATTCTCAGCAACTTGGGAGACTGTGGCAGGAGGATCGCCTGAGCCCAAGAGTCGGAGGTTGCTGTGAGCTGTGATGCCACAGTACTCTACCCAAAGCAAAGGATTGAGAGTCTGTCTCTGAAAAAAAAAAAAAAACTAAGAAGAAAAGGGTGTGACCAGAAGACAGCAGCTAACATTAATTAAGAAGGGCCTTTTGAGTACTTTGGACATTTCACCTTGATTCTCTAGGCCAGGCGTCCTCAAACTTTTTAAACAGGGGGCCAGTTCACTGTCCCTCAGACCGTTGGAGGGCCGGACTATAGTTTAAAAAAAAAAAAACTATGAACAAATTCCTATGCACACTGCACATATCTTATTTTGAAGTAAAAAACAAAACGGGAACAGGTACAATTCATACCAACACATGTGACCCACAGGCCGTAGTTTGAGGACCCCTGCTCTGGGCCTTAGGAAGCCAAGAGTCTTTTCAACTGGGATGGACTGTGCATGTGGGAAGCATGTGACATTAAGAATCCGCATCAATTTTGAGATTCACTCCGATGTCAGAAATATTAAGATGTGCGCCAGGCATGGTGTCGCATGCCTGTTCTCCTAGCATTTTGTGAAGTTAAGATGGGAGGAACGTTTGAGGCCAGGAGTTTGAGACCAGCCTGAGCAACACAATGAGACCTCATCTCAGCAAAAACTAAAAGAAAAAGCAAAAGAAAAATTTCTTGGGCGGCTCCTGTGGCTCAAAGGAGTAGTCCCATATACTGGAGGTGGTGGGTTCAAACCCAGCCTTGGAAAAAAAAAAAAAAAATCCCAAACTGTAGCTGAGCTTGACAGTGCATGCCTAGAGCCCTGGCTGCTCGGCTGGCTGAGATGGGAAGACCTCTTGAGCACAGGAGTTAATTGCCACACTGCTTCAATTTGGGAAACAGAGCAAGATTCTGTCTCAAAAGAGAGGGAGAGAAGGCAGACAAATCAGAGTACAAAAGACTGGATCACACATGACAGAAATCTTTTAGAAAACCCACAAACAACAAAAATAACCCTTGTCATGGTGATCTAAGTCAACCCCACACAGCTCAAAAAGCTCTAAGGCCATGGTGGATATAAAAGCATACAATGGTCATTTGAAAGTACATGTGTGTGATAAAGATTTGTACCAAATGTGATGGCAAAAAAAAGTTGTGGTTAGCCGGGTGTAGTGGCAGGGCCTGTAGTCCCAGCTAATTGGGAGGCTGAGGCAAGAGAATTGCTTTAGCCCAAGAGTTTGAGGTTGCTGTGAGCTGTGATATCACTGTACTCTACAGAGGGCGACAAAGTGAGACTCTGTCTTGGAAAAAAAAAAGTTGTAGTGGCAAAGTAGTCAAATGGTTCCCTGGAAAAGTCACTTAATGGCAGTATCATGCACCTAGTACATGGGAATATAGTCTCTTTCAAATGTTTCTGCCCCCTTTGAGTACCATGTAACTTTATCCTTTTCGTAAATGTCCTCACCCCTAAATTCGTGTGTGTTTCCTAATGCTGTATAGCCATACTAATTCATGGTCTATTTTTGTATTCTATGAAATGAAAAATGTGGAGCTGATATGGCTTCTCTTTGTTTTTCCTCTGAAGAGGTTTTTACTACCAGGACCTTGCCATCTTCCACCTCAGTTTATCTCTAAGTTATCTTTAACTGGAACCATTCTGTCCATTAGCTGTGTTTTAATCACCTCTCAGAATGGTCAGATTTACAAGCAACACATGACAGAGAAAACACAAAAAATCAGCCAGCCTCTCCTGACATGCAGCAGCAGCCTACGTCTAAATAGTGGAGAAGTTTATTTGCTTTTTCTGAGGATGTGCTAAGTGATTTTGCAGTTTGAGTGGTACGGCCTTCTAGCACTTAGGCCTGCATTTATTAAATAAATTTGTTCTCTAACTCAAGTGTTAAGTGTGTATTATGAAACCTCAAAGCCAATTCCAGCGATTGCAATGTGCAAATATTTTTTAAATTATGTAATGAAATAGGACTTGGCCCACAAGGTCCACCAAAGTAATTTATTAATTGAATGGTCTGATTTAATTGTATGTTATTTTCGTTTATTCAGGGAAGTACCCTCATCTCTTGCAGAGATAGAAGCTGCTTGTGTGCCTGGCACTAGAGGTACAGAGGTCCTCTTCAAGCAATCTTTAGTACTCAATTAAATATTAACCAAGAAGAGGGGACTTGTGCCTTCTGTCCTCAAAACCTATTTCAAATGTCTGAGTTTGGCAATCATAAAGGAAAAAGTGGGGGAGGGGGGACTTGCTGGGCAGAGTTATTTATCGTTGACTCTCTGTATCATTACATTATTTTAAAATGAATCACTCTTATTAATTGTGGCCATGTACGGTGTTATATAAAGTTTGTGCATAAAAAGAAAAGACCCTTTAATTCAGTATTAGCTGCGTCTAACTATGGGTAAAGCCGTGCCATATCTGTTTCCTTAAAATGTCATTTTAAAGGTATTGTGGTTTCAGAGCAGCAGCTGTGACTGAAAAGTATGTAAACTAAGCTGTTCTTGCTCATATCATTTTTATATTCTTATGTCAGACCAGAAGGCTGCTTTAAATTTATTTTTCATTGTGTATTAGTTCTAGAGCCCATTTTTTTCTTTTCTTCCTTGGAAACATATGTTCTTTAGGACGTGTGATACTTAGGCATTTAAGAAAATAACAATTGTGAGTGTGTGGGGAGAGGTTCCAATAATAGTTTCTTGTTTGAGTATTATATTGATTAATTAAAAAAATTAACTCTCCCGAAGTAGAATTTGGTGGCCTACCGGCTATGTTTTAGGAAATGAAAGAATTCAGGCATGCTGTATTAAGTCACGTGAAAGGCAGTCACTTTTAGAAGCCCAAATTGCTTTCCCAAAAGGAAAATATTTTTTGTTGCTATTAAATATAGCTTGTATTGCTACTTCAGAACTTTTTCTTTTTTTTCCAATGGGGCCATTTACTGAAATTCGTAGTTAACATTTCTATATAGAAACGTCTTTGTCTCCAGAGCCCGCCTTTGCAAATTGCCATTTAGTATGTGGCCGTGGATAAGTATTTATTCATACCATGTGGTATTCCACACCTGATCAAGTGACAGCATGGCATCACGTCAGCCAGCAAAATGTTCGAGTGACTTTTGAGTAATGGTGGCATAGAAGGTACAGAGGTTGGAGGAAGCAATAATGGGAATTTGGTGTTTTCCTTTCCTGTGTGTTTTAGCATGTACGATGCTTCAGCTCTGCTGTGCCAATTTGGACCGTTGGATAGAGAAAGATTCCTTTTCCTAGAGGGTTGTAAAAGTGAAGTAGAAAGTATGAGGTATTAGAATTTCCATGGTTAATATAATTTGATTACATGTGCTGGTAATTTCCCTCAGAGCTCAGGATTTTATTTGGAGTGTTGTTTAACAAAGATATATTTCTTTCCAGCTTTTGGAAGCAAATTTAGCCCTACTAATCTGCCCTGAGAAGATTCCATTGATTTGCCTTATTACTGCGGGCCCATATCCGGGTGAGGGAAGTAACTGGGGGCCGGGGGAGGAGGGTCTCTTCTGGGTCTGCTATGCTTCCGTCCCAGCCCTCTCCTCACTTGCCAGACCCCACGTGGGGCCCCCGTGGTGGCTTCCTCTAGGGCATAGCTGACCCTAGTGGTCCTGCAAAAGGATGTATCAGAGCATCTTGGTTGATTGTCAGAATAGCTAACAGGTCCAGCACAGGCCGTGGCCATCTGGATGGCCCCAAGTAGTAGGGCTTTGGGCATCCTTCACTGTACTGTCGAGGGTCGTGGTGGAAAGTGTCCTCAGAGGCTTAGGACAAAGGCTGTTTCCCATCCAGTAGATGCATTTTAACGCCTTGTGCAGGTGACCACTGTGTATCAGCTGAACATCATCCCTCACCACCCCTGCCCTTCCTAGGGAGGGGCCTGGGGTCTGCAGAGGGGAAGGGGCTTACCAGACTCGAGCTGAGGTACCTGTGGCCCCAGGGGCTGGACCACACTCCCTGGCCCTCTGATGAAAAGTCTTTCCATTTCTTTTTGCTGCTTCTTAATAAAGGGTGAAAGACCTCCTTTTCACTTCAAACCAAAGTTAATTAGAAGGAATTTTCTTAGGAGCAAAACTGAGAGGCATCTTGCGATGCCAGCAGCATAGAAGTGAATTTCTTTTCTGGACAAGAGTTAAGCTTGTTTCAACTCTAGCAACGGCTGGCATGATCTGTGGGGCGCCGTGACTCCTGCCATTCTCTGGCGTCTGCACGGTTTGAAGGATCTTACTCCAAAGCCTCCTCTTTACGTAGTTGGTGATTCCAATGGCCACGTTCTCTAGCCATTGCCTTTCTGTGTTAGTTGGGAGTCAGAAGGCGGCGTCCCTGCTTGGTCCCCACCACCTGCGTGGCTGAGGACACACAATGAATCTACTCCCCAGGAGGGAGGGGCTTGCCTGGATCCCTCAACGCTGCCTTTCAGCTCCGAAATGTTTTCTGTTCTTTCTCAACCAATATTTTCCTCATCTGTGCCTATTCCTTCCACTTGAAAGTTCTGGATCACAGAAGAAATTTGAATTTTAGTCAAGGAGGATACAAGAGAGCTCCTTAGTTGACCCCAACTCTGTTTGTATGGGACAGCTTTGTACGTTGTCATTTACAAAACTTGGTTGAAGCATTTGATTAAATGAACCTATTATGAATGGAGTTTATGCTTTTATTATTATTCTGTCTCTGATAACGCTCCATGACTAGGAGGTGGTTCTATGCCTTTTCCCCACCCCAGTGAAGAAGAATGTGAAAGGGTATATGGTGTGGAAAGTGCCTTAGCAATTAAATAAAAAGCTGGTTCATATAAAGAGGCTTGTTTCTGTATGGAAAATATGAGCCCCCCCCTTTTTACATGGACCAGGTGTGGATTAGTTCACTGAACCTTTTACCCAGCCGTATTCCCGCTTGTAATTCTTCTGAGGCATAGTTCAGCCAAGTCAAAGAAACATGTTATTAAAGGTGAGCGGAAAGGCATTTAAAAAATAAACAAACTGTTTAAGATCCTAAATCAGTAACAGAATCTATATGCACAGACTTGAAAAGTACAGAAAATGTGTTTCAATACCTTTGGGTTCCAGGCCAGATTCTCCTCCAGCTTTCTTTGAAGATCTCCCGAAAGTCCTTTTTGGTCGCTGGCAGTACAACCAGCTGATGCACACCTTAGATTTTAGCTCTTTCATAACTAATGACTTGCTTCTACTAAGGTAAGTGAGGTCCCAATCTTAAACCTACTTCTCTATTAAGGGGAAAAAATAAGTACTTGGATTTTATTTTAGCACTGTTTTCTTTAGAACTTTAAAATCTGATATATAGTCTCTCTTTTTTTTTTTTTAAATTTTTTTTGTAGAGATAGAGTCCCACTATACAACCCGCAGTAGAGTACTGTGGCATCACACAGCTCACAGCAACCTCCAACTCCTGGGCTTAGGCGATTCTCTTGCCTCAGCCTCCCGAGTAGCTGGGACTATAGGCGCCCACCATAACACCCAGCTATTTTTTTGTTGCAAACCTGCCATGGCCAGGTTTGAACCTGCCACCCTTGGTGTATGGGGCTGGCGCCCTACCCACTGAGCCACAGGCACTGTCCTAGTCTCTCTTTTTTTTTTTTCGCCTATAGCCTGGCAGATAGCCAGACATTATGAACAATTTACAGAGTGGCAGAAATGAAGCTTAGGAAGTTTTAGATATTACTTATATTATCCTTGATCTTAACAGCAGCCATTATTTCTTTTACCACTGACTTTGTGCCAGGTGCTATTCTAAGTACTTTATTGTGTCAAATGCATTTATTCCTTAAAAGCACTTTATATACTATAATGAAGCCCATTTTACGGATGAGCACACTGAGGGACCAACGGCTTAAATAACTTCCCAAAACCAGTAAATGGCAGTGCCGAGTTTGAACTTGGACACTTGAACCTATGCTTGTCAGTTCTGAATCTTAGTTTTAAGTTAAACAGCCCAAAGACACATTAAGAAATTGAGTTATTTGTCCTGTACATTTTTAGTGCTACCTTTTTTTTTTAATTCTTCTGCAATTTTACTGTCTTTTGTTGTTTTCAGGTAATAAATAGGTATTGGTCATTTATAGCTGGTTGTACTGCTTTTCTCAGAATTATTTTATTTCATTATTTTTATTTTTTTGAGACAGAGTCTCACTTTGTCACCCTTAGTAGAGTGTCATGATGTTATAGCTCATAGTAACCTCAAACTCTTGGGCTCAAGCGATCCTCTTGCCTCAGCCTCCCGAGTAGTTGGCAGTGCAGCTGCCCACCACTATGTCCAGCTATTTTTAGAGATAGGACCTCACTCTTGCTCAGGCTGGTCTTGAACCCATGAGCTCAGACAATCCACTCACTCAGCCTCTCAGAGTTCTGAGATTATAGGTGTGAGCTACTGCTCCTGGCCTTCAGAATTATTTTTAACTCTCCTTGTGATTGTGGAACTATGACAAGATATTGTCTCATTTTTTTTTTTTTTATTGTTGGGGATTCATTGAGGGTACAAGAAACCATGTTACACTGGTTGCATTTGTTAGGAAAAGACCCTCTTACAATCGTGTTTTGCCCCCAAAAGGTGTGGCACACACCAAGACCCCAAGACC